>NW_004624773.1:34254-52392 GCF_000247695.1 Heterocephalus glaber
AGAAAAAATATAATAATTTTGAGAATAACAAATAATAAAAATGAAGGGTCTCCTTCAGGGTATGTCTCTGCTGTCACAATAGACAACATGGATAACAGTGTGCAGATCTAAGTCAATTAGTCTCAGCAAGCCAGTAGTACTGCTATCATGAGATCCAGGCAGATTTCTGTGTGTGAGTCCCAAGTTAAGTTCCCTGCCCTCCTGCAGGGTTGAACTCTGCAAATTTCTGCTGCAGGTTTCCAGCTGCCCTTCCCCTGAAGATAGTCCAGGTTCTGGTTGGAGATGATGATCCTCCAATTTACCATGTATAGTCGTCTGGTGTGCCTTTATTGCAGATTCTCTTCACTTTTCCAGTGTGCTTCAATTTTCATCAAAGAGACTGAGAGAGGCCCTCTTTCTGTTGTTCCCTTCTGCTGTATCTTCTGGAGCTCAGGACAATGGCCTTTATGACACCCTGTGCCTCTGCAGTGTGGAACCAGGTACAAGGCAGCCAGGAGGCCAGAGGCCAGAGGGATGAGGACTGGGTCTACTCGTTGCTATGAGGTGGGGTGGAGGTGGGGCGGCAGCCCCAGTTCCACGTGCCTTAAGTCCTCACCTGTCTGCTCGCTCGTCTGCTAGCTTAGTCACTGAAAAGGTGCAAAGTTTTAAAAAGAAAATATAAAACAGAGCCAACCAGAGTAAATCAAATTTAGTTTGTATTACAGTTTTGAAACAATAATGAAATTTATTTACTCCAATTTTTCCAAAGATAAGAAAACCAATTTGTCTATAGTACTTGTCAGTCGTTTTTATGAATCTAATTATAAATGCTTTAGAGATGAAACAAAACTGTGAATGACAAAAGATCTGGAAGAGCTATGATTATAATTCTGATGAAAGTACAGCAACTGTCAAGACAATTTAGTTATGTTAAATTTTAAGATAATCATGATTGACATTATATCTGAACCAATGTGTTTTCCTTTGCTTGGAGATGTACTTTTTGGTAACTATTGTCTTACTCTTAATATTTGGAGGAGTAATGTCTTTAACAGTTTTACTCAGAATGATATCTCTGACCAAATATTAGAGAATATTGTCAGATCTTTACCAAGTTTAGGAAATTGTATCACTGATCTCAAATAGATCTACTACCTCATATATGTGAATATGTATTTAGTCAAAGCAAACCTGTAGAACAAGTTTTAGAAGAATTGTTTAAATAGTAGGTTTATTTAAAAACAAATAAAAATGAGGACATAAGAGATCACAAGAAATTATCTTAACAAACAACAAAATTTTTGTTTTCCAAGTCAATACAGTACTGGTAAATTACCAAGAAATGATCAATGTTAAGCACAGACTTGATTTTGGTTTCAACAGGCAACAAAGTGCTTCAAGATGAATCAAAATTAGATATTTAGAAGTTTAAAAATTTTAAAAATTGTAATCAACATAATCATACATATAGATTTTTAAGCAAATTTTTTCTCCACATGCCTATTTGACTTAATGTAATTTTTTTGTTTAATATTATAAAATTTTTATAACTTTTTCTCTTAATATAATACAAAATAATATTAATAAAGAAAATGTAAAAGCCGTTCTATGAAGAAATTTTTCATAACAAAAATTATTAGAGAATAACAATGATAAATACATTGTGTATCATAATCTTAAAAGAATACATTTTCATTTGCTAATCTCTCAGCTCATTTCCTAACAATACTATGCCTTTTTTTGCATAAAACATTTTAAGTATTCACAAAGTTTCTCACATTCTGTATAATTTTGAACAATTTCTTCCTATTTTCACAATGTTTTTTATTCTTTTTGGTCCTTATTTTCACTTTCAGTTTCTCACACTAGAGAGAAAATGCAATATTTACACGTGTTCAATTTATTTCATGGATGCAAATTAATGTAATTTTTTTACTTTGCCCTTTTTCTTTATAAAAACACCTTATGCTTTTACTTTACGACAAAGTCTTATTTTACCATGGAAACATATACAACTTTTTTAATCCCCCAAATGTATTTTCACACAAAACTTTAAAAATTTCTCTGTTCCTTGTTTCTTTAGGTTGTATGCTTGGAGCTGCTCATATTTTTAAAAAGCCTCCTAAGTTTCTTTCCTTTTGATCTTATATATACTGTACTACATTTCAGGTAAGGCTTGCAAAGCTTTAAGCCTTTATATGACCTTGAGTTACACAAATATCTCAGTACAAACAGAAAGCAACAAAACATGAAGGTAATCCTGCAATTGCAGTTAAACTATTATACATCTGTTAATAAGAAATGTTTTAGGCATTTCAGCTACACACGTGTCAACCTAGGCAATAGAATCCAAAGTAAATCTATCAGTCAGCCAGGATATCCTCCAGTGGGCTCCTATTAACTCATTACTGACTGCTAAGAAAGCTCAGCCCCCTCTCCTTGATCCTGGGACAGAAATCAACCCCAGGCTTGTGACACATGAGGAACAAACACAAGCTTTATGTGACCCAACAAAACTTCTCATTTGATGTTTGGCTTTGCAGCTTGACCTACTCTCCACTTGAGCTGAGTTTATTCTCCACCTTGAGCTCTGTCCAGGGGCCTGATGGGGTCTCCTCCTTGATGTCCATCTTTCTTGGTGTTTCCACTCCTAGTGTTGGCCATTTAACAGGTTTATCTGATATTTCTATCTCCTGCAACTGCCTCACACTGGTTTGGGCTTGGAACTCAAGCCAGTTGAGTTGGGGAAGTAGTGTAGGTTGTTGAGAGACTGAAGAAAATACCCAGAGCAAGCTTCTGAGATACAAAATTTATGAGATAAACCAACAGATGATAAGAGGTGAGGTCCACCAGCACTACTTGGCAGGTTCACAAGAGTAAATCATCTTCAATAGTGCCACTTGACAAAATCCATGGGGAGTGTATACACAGCAACAGCACTGCCTAACAAATCCATGAGATATACACACTTGATAGTTGCATCACTCAGCAGGTTCAGTGGCATATTCTTTTGTCCTGCTCTTCTTTTTCTAGAAGCTTCAGGTTCAGCATCAGGTTTAATTGGGCTTGCTTTGTTTTCCTAATATAAGTATTCACTGCTATGACTTTCCCTTGTAAGACTGCTTTCACTGTGCTCCATAGATTCTGATATGTTGTATTGTAATTGTCATTTTATTATAGGAACTGTCTGGTTTCTTCTTTAATTTCCTCTGTGACCCATTGGTTATTCAGAAGTGTGTTGTTCAATTTCCATGTGTTTATGAAATTATTGTGGTTTCTTTTGCTATTGATCTCTAATTTCATCACACTCTGGCCTGATAATATGGAGGGGATAACTTTTATTGCTTTGGACTTACATAAACATGTTCTATGAGTATGTGATCTAATTTGAGAAGGACCCATGTGCAGCTGAAAAGAATATGTATTCTGATTTTGTGGAGTGGAACACTCTGTAAATATCTGTTAAGTTCATTTGTTAAAGAGTTTGAGTTCTGGCATTTCATTGCTTATTTTTTGTGTAGTTGATCTATTTGTGACAATGGGATATTGAAGTCCCCTACTACTATTGTATTAGTCCTTATTTTTTATTTTTCATGTTCATTACTATTTGTTTTATATAGTTGGGCACACTAGCGTTTGGTGCATATATATTTATGATTGTCATCTCTTCCTCTTGAATTTTTCCCTTTACAAGGATATAGGGTCCTTCTTTGTCTCTCTTAATCAGTGTTGGTTTGAAATCCACTTGATTTGCAGAGAGGATAGCCACTTCTGCTTTTGGGGGGGGGTTCCTGTTCCATCGAGTATTGTTTTCCACCCTTTAACTTTCAGTCTATGAGTTTCTTTTTGTAGTAAGTGTGTTTCTTGTATGCAGCATATTGGTGGATATTGCTACTTGACCCATTCTTCCAGTCTATTTCTTTTGATTGATGAATTGAAACCATTAATATTGATGGTTATAACTGATATGTATTGATTTATCATTGTCATGACTTTTTCTTTTTGTTGGAGTCTCCCTTTTTGCATTTAATTTCTTGTCATGCCCAATGGATTCATTCTGCTGGGCTTCCTAGGGTTGTGATCCTCATTGTCTTTTCCTAGGATATTGTCTAAAATTTTTTGGAATGCTGGTTTGGTATTCATAAAGTTCCTGAGGTGCTCTTTGTCATGAAAATATCTTATTTCTCTATCACTTTTGAAAGATAGTTTTGCAGAGCACATCAATCTGAGTCAGAGGTTGTTTTCCTTTAGGACTTGGAATATGTCACACCAAACTCTTCTTGCCTTGAGGGTTTGTGCTGAGAAATTTGCTGTGATTCTGATGAGCTTTCCTTTGTATGTGATTTGTTCCTTTTCTCTAACTGCATGTAAATTTTGTTCTGTTGGGTTTCTGGAATCTTAACTATTATATGCCTATGTGTAGATTTCTTTTGATCAAGGCTATTTGGAGTCCTATATGCCTCCCTTATCTGTATGTCAAGTTCTTTTCCCCTGAAACTTCCCAGTTTTTTTAATGTCATCTGCACTCTCTCCTGTTTCTTCTTTGACTCTGATCAGTCCTATGTTATTCTTCTTTGCATCCTCTAGCAGCTGCTAGATTGATTTCTCATGGTCCCTTACTATTTTTAAGCAATTTTTCTTTTCCTGGTCACTAATTGCAATCTTATCATCTATATCTGAAATTCTGTCCTCACATTGGCTCATCCTGCTGCATAAACTTACAATGGAGGGCTGGGGATTTAGCTCAGTAGTTTCATCGTCTGCTGTGCAAGGGCAAGGACCCGCGTTCAATCCCTGGTACCAAAACAAACTTACAATGGAGTTTTTAATCTCCTGGAAATCTGTTTGCATCTATTTTATGGATTCCATTTGTTTCCTATGTTGGGATTCCATCATGTTCCTCACCCCCACTATTTTTATCTGTTTTCTCTCTAGATTTATCAATCATGTCTTGCACTATGGGCACAATCTCTGCTGTTATCTGAGAAATTATTTCTGATTTCATTTTTTCCAGATCCTCTTTTGTTACCAGTTCAGGGAGTCCAGGTGGTTGAGTATCAGAGTGTTCCATCTCATTTTCCTTTGGGGTTACTGTAGGTGATCTGGAAGTCTGTTTTTGAGACTTGTTTATGTGTCTTTTCATTTCAATGGGGGGTATGGGGGGGTGCTGCTGGTTCCCCTTGGCTCACCTCCTCAGTGCTGGGGGAGTTCTGCTCCTTGGCACTCAGGGTGGTGGTATGGTGGCCCAGAAGGCTCCTCCTCGGTGCTGGGGGGTGCTCTGCTCCTTACCATTCTTTGCTTTAAAATTTCTGAAAAATGAGCTATAATTTACTTAGAGCAAAATTCTGCAGTTTTTGTATATTTTGAGTTCAGAAACTAGAGCTATAAAACTACTATAGTATCGATATAAAGAAGAGTTCTATCTCCCCAAAAT
The DNA here is from genome assembly GCF_000247695.1 of Heterocephalus glaber. The sequence goes on from NW_004624773.1 coordinate 39,668, forward strand.
TCACACAACCTTTTAATCACTAAATGTCTTAGTTACTTTTCTCTCATTCCTGAGACAAAATACGCAACACCCAAAGTTAAAGTGGAAAGAATTTATTTAACTTACATTTTATAAAGCTTTAATTGCCTGGCTCCAAGGTAGAGTGGCACATGGTAGACAGGCATCACAGAAGAGAAACAGTTCATGGTGCTCACATGGTAGCAAAAGCAACAAAAGACTTAATAGCATTTTTCTGCCCCTTTTATCTTATCAGACTTCCAGTATTAGGACAGTGCCAAACCAAATAGTGGACTGATTTAGTACTCATACACACTTATTTCCAGGATAACACACTTTAGATTCAACCATCTCTGAAAAAGCCTATGACTACATGAGGCTTTGGGTGGACAGCTACACACAAACCATAACACTATGATTTAATATGAATAGATAATCAAAAATTATCAGACTCAATAGATACAGGTACTATTCAGATATGTTCAGAGATTATTACAATTATGAACTGCACATAAAATATACTATTCAAAATAACATTCAGAGAACGAAAACATAATTATGAGAAACATAAATTTTGATGACAGAAGAGAAAACCCATGGATACACTTCATCTCAGAGAACTGAAGGTTTGTATTCATTCCTTTGTGTACACAGACATTTATATCAGCTTTATTTATAGCTCCAATGTGGAAACAACCAAAATGTCTTTCTGCAGGTGAAAGTTTAGGCATACTGGTTCATCCATATCTTGGACTCTATTCAACACTAAAAATTAATGAACAACAGTGATATTGTGGAAAATGTAGAATATTAAGCATCAGGAATATAGTCACTGAAACAAAATTTGAGCTTCCAGAGCAAGTGTCTGAAGGAACTATTATGGAATGGAGTCTCTCAAACTCACCACTTTCCCTCCATTCTCCATCACCACCTCATTCTGAGGTACCACCAATGCTCACTTGAGTTATTCCCTTTGCTGGTCATCTATTATACCTACTCCTGGTCCCATTCCCTTTATTCTCCCAACTTTTGGCTAAAGCCAGACTCCAGCAGAGACCCACCCTTGATCAGCCTCCTTCTACTCCACACTGTCACTGCACCTGCTTCTTCTGAGAGTCTTCCCTCAGTAAACCACTTGCACTAGAATCACCATCTACTCTCTGGACCAGAAGCTTCATGGTGAAATATGAGCCACAGGGGCCAATAACGTCCACGTCACTAATTGTGACCTAAATAAATATTTGACAAAAGAGGAATGATTTAACAATATTTTCTATGAAAAATTATTCCATAAATATTGAACATGATCATGCAGCATCCCAGACAGCAACATGGGTATGTTTGCCCTGCATCTAGGTGAGGCAATCTGGAGCCTCATTTTCCCATATACAGTGCAACATGTATGAGCACTCAGAAATGAAGAAGCACATTAATATGTCAGGGTGATGTGGATCCCTCATCTTCCATCCAACATGAGGAGGCATGTCTCCTGGTAGCACTAACTTGACTTGCTCATGTTCAGACTCAGAGGCCTGGTGGTCAGCAGCAGCCCTTAGGAGAGTGGCAGGTGCTTGAGAGATCAAGAAGGTACTCTTCTGAGAATTGAAATGTAAAGGGATATGGATTAGGGGTAGGACTACTGTTCCCAGCCTCCATTGCTGATAGGCATGGCAGTATGGTTAGGTTCTGGCCAGTGGGATTGGATGGGAAATGGATAGTACAATCACTTGTATAGTTTTCCTTCAATATTCTGATGCCTGAAAAGTGAATGGCTCCCTCTCACAGACCACATGGAAGAGGAGATGGAAGAGCAACAAAAGAGAAGGAGTCTGGCTTCCCGGTTGACCCATGGAGCAAATCTTCCACCAACCCTGCTCCTCTGGCTAAAATGCAACAAAACAAACAAACAAAAACCTTACAGCATCATTGGAAAAGTCAGCACTCTGAGTCAGCACCTGCTTTGCCTTCACCCTGAGCAGTTGCTAAGGCCCCCAAGATGTGGTCAGCTGAGATTCACAAACTGAATAATGCATGATATACTGCTGTTAGAAAGGCACTGAGAATTTACTTTAAGCAAATTTTAAACCTTGAGATATACCTCCTAGGAAGCTGCCTGCATGACAAAGGCACAAAACAGACTGAAAACAAAAATCACCTCACATTCTAACTGGGGGTAAAAAGAAACATTTTCCTGACAATGAAAATCAGGAAAAGCAAAAGAACGTTTAAATTTATTTTACAAAAGTTTCTGTAACCCCGTTTCCCAACATCACTTCCAAACTGAGCAAGGTGCTGTCCAAAAGTATCCAGTTTTTAGAGATTGAAAAACTAGGAAATAAAAAACTATTTTAAGTAATTTAAAAGGTCATGTGCTTTTCAGTTCATGCTGGTCATCCCTTTGGGAGTTGAAATATGCTTTTAATAGACAGTCAATAGTCTGAAAGGGATGCCAAATTAAAAGCCATTTGAACACTCTCCTTTGTCCAGTTTTGTGTATTGGTGACTCTGTCTTTCTGAAATCATGCACAGACCCAGTTGAGGACCACACAGTTCAACGGCAATGGTCAGCTTGCAATCTGTGAGGACACAGAAATTCTGGCAACAGTGAGAGAGGAAACATGACAGAAGACAGCCAAAGTAGGCAGAATTCACAAAGAGAATGTGGAGAAAGAAGCTTCCAGAACTGCCCAAGCTCCCTTCCGCCCTTGAAGGCCTGGGTGTGGCCCCTACATGGACACCAGAGGGTATAGGGCTGGGTGGTAGCAGGTACACACAAGTGCATGACATCATTGTCTGCAATGCCTGTGTGGAGGGAGACATTCATGAGGGTACAGTCAAGTAGCCACCCCACAGAAGGGTGTGTGTGTGTGTGTGTGTGTGTGTGTGTGTGAAAAATGTCACCACGGGGAAGATGGCAGAGCAGCAGCAAGGAGACATTTAATTGTAATAAATATAGCTGGGTATCAGCTTCAGCAAACAGGTCTCATCAGGGGCTGTGTGGGAGCCAAGAAAGCTGAGAACAAAGATGCATGATATTGAAACAGATGTGTAACAACAGAATGAACTGCAGTGAGGTGTGACCTGCAATGTGGTATGTGAGGGCCAAGGAGCTCCTAATACAGTCAGCCCTGTGCATGTGATAGGCTCCAGTCACATCCACCCTCTTCAGCTTGGCTCAAAGCATAAGGCTGTGCCCCAAGGATCTTTGGTAATTGTACATGGCTCTGGGCTTTCTGTGTCCCTTCACAGGGACCCCAGGCTGGGGGAGATCTTCACTGACAGCAGCAGTGGTTTCATGGGTCAACTACTCCTGATCCATTGTTGCAGGGCCCCTGAATATACCCCTGGAGCGGCTCAAAGAGGGGAATACTGAAGGTCCCAGGCAAGTTCCCAAGAAAGAAGACCCTGGCATAAGCAAGGGCCAGGAGTCCTTTCCAATGTGACTGAGCTGCTGTGCCCAGGCAGGGTTTGGCTTCATCAGTCAAGCTTCCTCAGTTATTTCTGATTTCTGTTTTTTAAAAGCACAAGAACAATTTGCCCTGTATTTCCCAAACTTCTGGCATTCTGATTGATAACCGAAGGAAGCTGGAAAAGGACACCATATACAGTAAGTCTCCAATTTATGAACATGAGTTGCCAACTTCCACAGATACAAACAGACCTCGCATTACAAACCCTCATAAATGTGAACAAATTACTTAAGTAGTACATGTGTCTACATTGTCACAGTTGTGCTGCTGTGTGCTTACCATACAATATGATAGTTTACAGTAGTACAGTGTGCAATCAGAGCCCAGGATGTCCTGAAGCAAAAGGAAAAGCAATGATGTGGAGGGGACTGCTAGGAAATGCAAAGCAATAACACTGTATATTTGTGTCAAAGGTATATAAGACTCTTTGTCCAACCTACCAACTAATCCAATTTACTAATATTCTCCTGGAATGGGACTTGCTCATAAGTCAGGGACTTACTGTATTCAGACAGTTACTAAGGGAACATTTGGTTTGTCCCAAGGAACTCCCATGGCTGCTTGTTCTCCCGAAGCCAAAAGAACAGATGATCTTCATTGCCAAGTAGCCCAACACACACACACACACACACACACACACACCACACACAATCACATTCACACACACACACTCACACAAGGGTGGGAAGCAGCACAAGGCACAGGACTTGGCTGAGCTACTTTGGTCTTACTTCCTTGGTCCAGATAGAGTCAAAGTTTAGATTTTCTCCAGGTTGGCAGTAAATTGACACCACTGAGCCATTTAACCACACACACACACACACACACACACACACACACACAGCACAGCACAGACCTTACCCATGGCTCCAAATACCTAGCCCCTCACAATTATGGGCTGCTGTGGAGGTAACCCAGGTCTTATGATCACACTCCTCTAGCATTCTTATGCCATTTGGCAGCTGGGAAAACTTAGACCCAGAGATTCAGTGAGTTGTCCAAGATTTATCAGCTCCATGCTCTCAGAGCAAATGGCATAATAAAGCAGAAACTCCAGAGTCAAAAAGTCAAAAAACATTTATTTGTAAAACATGACTGTCCCAGCTGACTATGGTCCTGAAAACCTTAGCATCATACTGGGCCATGCTGGCACACAGGACGATCTGGCATCCTGCAAGACTGAAACCCAAGGAAGGACCTGAGCAGGGAAGACTTTTCTCCTTGGCCAAGTCTGCTCTTGCAAGGATAGATGAACTGGAGAGGCTAAATTGGCTCCTTGGACACACTGAGCCAGACATCACCATTCTGCTTAGCTCATCATGGACAGGTTCAGGGGCACACTTGACTCCCAAAATGTTGGCCTTTCACAGTCCCCCAAAACGGTTTACGAAATCTTTGTCCATTCAGAAGAGCTAAGGATTGCCTACCACCTGAATAGAAGAAACAAGCATCATGTCACAGGCAGAGGCAGGCGTGGTGACTTGAGAGGGTCTGTACCCAAACCCTGGGAGGTATGACTTGTGCCCAGGTGGGCTACCACCTACAGTGTGTGCACGGGTTCTCAAACAGCTGTTTCTTTGACAGGAGCATCAGCATATCCTTATCCATATCCTGTCCAAAATGCACATTCTCCGGTTTCACTCCAGATCTCCAATCCTCTAGGGGATGCCACTACCACTAACGCAGCCGCAGGTAGGAGGGGGTTGAGTAATTGAAGAGCAGGAAGTCCATCTTGTAGAGGTCAAAGAGGCGCCGCTGGTAGAAGGGGCTGATGTCCTGGAAGAGGCGTGCAGCTTGGTCTCTGGGAGCAGCCCCTTTGGGGCGTGGCGGCATCGGAAAACGCAGGTCTGGCTCGCCCACCAAGTCCAGGACGAAGGAAGCATCCTCTGTCAGCGTTTCGAACTTGCCCACGACGTCATAGCGCAAGCGGCATGGATGGCAGAGAGCATGTGCTCGTTCCCAGTGCTCATTAAAGGGCTCGTCGCGCCGTGTGCGCGGATCCAGCAGGTAGCCCAGGAATTCTGCAAAGCGTACGTCGTGGCCGCGTGCCAGGGCGTCAGGGTTTGCGCGGGGGCGCAGGCGCCGCACTATGCGCGTGCCATAGCGCCGCTGGAAGGCCTCGCTGTAGGGCCTGGCGAACTTGTTTCGGTAGGCAGACGCCAGGCGCTCGAAAGGCTCGCGCACAAATAGAAAGGTCAAATAGGAGCGCAGACGCTTGTTGATTTCCGCTGGGGTAAAGTCTGCCAGCGAGGGCAGGCTGCCTGGCGCATGAGCCTGGCGCGCGGGGATGGTGCGGGGATCGCTGCGGGCCCGGCCGCTCAGCGCTAGCAGAACGCGCTTCCAGTTGGTGCAGGCTACCTTGGGCACGTAGCAGTAAAGCAGGCCGTGCGCATCGTCCACCAGCACATGCCGCAGGTCCTCTGGCCGTAGCAGGTGCTGCCGACGCGTGAGGCGGCTGCAGGTTTGGCGCAGGAGGTCGCGCCGCTGCCGGTGCACCTCTGCCAGGGGTGAGCTCAGACTCTGCAGGCAACAGGGAAGAGACGGGGGTTCCCCTCAGAGCTGCTGGCCCCAGCTCTGCTGCTCTGAAGAGGTGACACCCCAGGCACTGCCAGGCGCTGGGCTGGGCAGGACATCTGGATTTGAACCCAGAGCTGCCACCAGTCACTGTGGTTTAGGGCCCAAGGATCTGTCCTATACTTGCATTTGGAAATAGAATCTAAGCTTGCAGAGAAGCACGGTGAAGGATGTGACTAATCAGGTGTGCTAGATGTGTCACGGGATGCCAGGAAGAATACAAGAATGAATTATGAAAATGTCAGAATAAGTCCAGATATTATGACATCAGTGTGCTCAGTGTAACTATTGGAACAAACTGTGCACTGTTTACTAAAAGTAGGACGCTGTGTAAGAATAGTAACTAATTCCTTATAGAGGGGGAAACTGCATTCGTGTAATCCAAGTATTCTGGGAGGCTGAGGAAAGAAGATCACAAGTTCCAGCCCAGCCTAGGCAACTTAGCAAGACACTGCCTCAAATAAAAATAAAAATAGGTGTTTACACATGTGTGTCCTATTTATTTCACTTAAGAGTATGGCCTCAATGTGCATTCACATAGCTATAAATGTCTCTAGTTTCTCATTCTTTATGGCTGAGTAGTACTCCACTTTATTTTTTAAAAAACCACATCTTTATAAATAAGAAGAAAACGTCTAAAGGAGTAGGATAAGTGGGAGGGATAGGGGAAAGGAAAGAAGAGAAAAGAAAAAATATGAGAAAAGGAAAAAATGGAAACAAAGTCTTTGTAAATACGGAGGGATGGAGGAGTTGAAGGGCAAAGGAATGGGGAAAAATTAAGAACCAAGATATATCATGTAAAGGTACAAGATCCCAACGATGAATGTAACTGTATTGTATACCAAAAATGTACCAATAAACTTAATGGAAAAAAATCGAAAAAGGACTAGGGATATAGCTCAAAGCAAAGGTCCTGGGTTCAATCCCCAGTACTGAAAAAAAGGAGTTTTATTTCTTAAAATTGTATTAAAAGACTTCAGGATAGAACAAAAAGGACAGTGACAAATATTGGTCAGGACATGGAGAAAGTAGAACCTTCATATATTGCTGGTGGGACTGTAAAATGGTACAACTTCTAAGAAGAGTAGTTTGGCAGCTTCAAAAAGTGGAAACAACCCACATGTCCACCAACTGATGAATAGATGGATAGTATAGTTTATAGCCCTACAGTGGAATATTATCCATCCATAAAAAGGAATAGATATGTCCTTCAACATAGATGAATTTCAAAAGCAATATTTTGTGGGGAAAAAAAGCCAAACACAAACAGCAAAATGCTAAATGATTTCTCTTATAAGAAACGACCAGAGTAGGTGAATCTATAGAGACGGAAAGTAAATAAATTGTTGTCAAGGACTGGGGGAAAGAGAAAAGGGGGTGATTCCTAATTGGTAAAGGGTATCTTTTGGGTGATGCAACTTTTCTAGAATTAGATAATGGTGATGGGTGCACAGCCTTGTAAAAATACAAAGAAATAACTGATTTGGACATTTCCTAAGAGTGAATTTCATGGTGAGGTATTAATCAGTTAAGAACAAAGCCTTTGGAGTATTTCCACTTCAGAGAAAGCCAGAGCAGTGGCCCTGGTGGTGGAGCCCCAGAGCTCGTGCCGGCATGAGACCATCTGCCATCAGTGGAGTAGGAATTGGGTAATGTATGCTCCCATCCGTATGTATATTCCTGTTTCTGATGCTTGTAAAAGTATCTGAAAGTATCCATGATACAGTAAGGGGAAAAACTCCAAAGTGCAGAACTGGACTTAATATTTAGATTTTAAAAGGGCACCAAAGAAAATAGAAACTGTTTCAGCAAGGCTAGGTATGGGGATTCTTCCTTTAGAGAGATGTACTTACTGATATAATCACAGAATCCACAAGGCTGTATTTTGGTTCAAAACAACCCTAGGTAGAAATAGGTGATAAGAATGTGGGGACTTTGCTCGTCTTCTTATGTCAGTGTATAAATGTTTGCTTTTTTCACAATGAAAAGTTAAAGCAGAGAGAGACAGACAGACACAGGACACACTTATATGTAGGTGAGATTTTGAAAAAGTTAATGAAACCCATACCAGTGCAGTTGGCACTATTTACAGGACTAGAAAATGTCTGGAAGGACACAAAAATATCTGCTTGTCCCTGAGGAGAACCAAGGCTGGGATGGAGAGACCTGCTTTGCACTGTGCTTTTTCATAGTGCTGACTGCTCCATCACATTCCCTACATTACTTTGTCATAGTCTCACCATGGGGGTGAATGGCAACTTTGGCCTTGGCCATGAAGGACATAAGGGACTCTACCCAGGAATGGCCTGAGGCACCTGGCTCCACATGGTGCTAGAAGAAGGCTGTACTCCAGAGCCCTGCAGTCAAGGTCTGCTTTCAGCCTCCAGATAACTTACCATGTTCTTGTGGCAGGGAGTGTCAGCCATCTACCTATCTGCCAGGTCCTCTGCTTCCTTGTCAGCTGACCCCAATGTGCCCAATCTTGGGCGGAGCCACTCCCAGTCAGCCCTGTTCATGAGAGGAAACAACCATACTCTACAGAATGCTGTGTGGTTAAGCTAGGATGTGCAGGAGATTAGGTGCATCCATTGCATTTTAGACTTACAAAATTTTCAACTTATGTTTCTCAGAACATATCCCCTTCATAAATCAAGGAGCATCTGCACAGTTATGTGTGTGTGTTGGGTAATGATATAGTCCCAGCAGGACTTATATACACAGACCAGTGGGCTACCTGGTCCATCTGCTTTTGAATAACATAACAAGGTGGGAATTCTGTGCACATTTCCTTATTGTAGCATATAGGAAAATTTGGAGATTAGCTTAATTACTGTCTCCCTATTGATCTGGAGCAGGCTCAGGTCTGTTTTAGTTTTGTTTGTTTTTTTCCTAGCACAGGGGATTAAATCTAAGCTCTTTGCATGAAGCTACATCCCCAGCTCTTTTCACTTTTTATTTTTCAGATGGGGTCTTGCTAAGTCACTAAGTTGCCCATGCTGGGCTTGAACTTGTGATCTCCCAGAGTGCTAGGGTTACAGGTGTGCACACCACACCTGGCTATTTACTCTCATTTATGTCTACAACATCCAGAACAGTTCTGCCACAGTGTGGCCTCAGGCTCTTATGGGAGGAAGGATGAAGTCAGTAGAGACTCTAGGGTTCCCAATTTACCCCCAGGATATGTCTTTGTCACACTCTGGACAAAGCCGGGGATGGTGAAGCTTCTTTATGCCCCTCTGTGGAATTCAGCCATGTGACAACAAGTGCAAGTTGGGGCTCTGGATTCCCTAGCCTGGGAAACAGGGAGGCATCCCTGAGGTAGGTGTGCCCACCTACCTGGTCCAGGTCATAGAGCACCTGTAGGGGACTCCTCCTCTCCCCACTGAGCCAGATGGAGCCCAGGGACCTGTTTTCAAATGCTGTGGGGCACAAGGAAAAAAGTGTCACCATTGCATCAGGTGAGCTGGCCCTGAACCAACAGGGTTTGGCCATCCCACTTAGGGTACATCTGACCCACCTCTGGAATTCAGTTTCTCTCTGTGTTTCTGCCTCCTGTATGTTCGATGCAGTAAGGCCATTGATAGGGCTGCTAATCTATCAGAGCATTGCTCTTAGAATCCTTTTTGCCCCCGTGTCCTGCCCTCTAAAGCTTGAGGGTATCAGGCAAGAGGGGAGAAGAAGGAAGGAGATACCCAGCCCACCAGCTCTTTGAGAAAGGCCCGATTCCCAACCTTACCCTCTTCCATCCTGTCTCAGGCCCACTTCTGCCACCTCCACATCTGTAGAGCCCCAAGGGGCTCATTAGTCTGGCTGGCTTTTTAGTGCTTCAGGTCCTGGGAATAGGCACACAGAAAGGGCTGGGTGGTGGTGAAGCTGGCACAGGTAGGCTGTGGTTCTCTGAGTGATAGCTCACTGAGTTCTGCAACACCATTGTGGATTCCTGGGAACCCTGTATCTCCCTGCCAGTGCATGTGCTCTCTCATGCCAAATGCAAGTTTAACCACCAAGATTGAAGCCCCTGTGGGAAAGGATATTATCTATCTGTCTCACTGCTGCATGCCTCAGCTTCCCTAAAACTATAGAAAAATCCATCTACTGAAAAGCTTATTCTTTTGCTCAAAACTTGTCTTGAGAAAAGTAATTTTAAACTTATTCAATTAATATTAGTATCAGTCCTTGACTTACAATGATGTGACTTACTATTTTTCAAATTTACAATGGTGTGAAAGCTATTTAATGGAAATCATACTTTGAATTTTAAATTTGGATCTTTCCCTGGCTGACAGTATGCAGTATGCTCCTCTTGAGTGTGATGCTGAGCAGTGGCAAAAGCCACAGCCATGTGATCCCAGGGGGGATGACAGAAAATGCTCTACAGTGTGCTCCTGTGAGCTGTAACATTTGGTAAGTTAGGTGTGTTAAATGAATTTCTGAGTTTAATATTTTCCACTTACTATAGCTTTATCAGGATGTAACCCCATCATCAGTTGAGAAGTATCTGTATTCTTGATAATATAGTTAGTGTATAATGGCCATAAGCTTCTTGATCATATTTTTCTTGAAAATGATTATATTTATTAATAAACAAATAAAATAAAATATAATGCAGTCTTTGAAAAGATTGCCAAAATTGCAAAGTTTTAGCTAGACTGACCAAAAAGAAAAGGCTACAACAACTAAAAATTGAAGAGAAAGAGGGAAATTAAACTGACCCTAAATAAACAATAAAAGATTACAAGAGAATACTATGAATAATTGTAAGCCAACAAATTAGATAGCCTCCATGAAATGGAAAAATTCCTAGAAAGACACAAATTCCCAAAATTGACTAAAGACCTATAAAAAGTAAAGGAATTGAGTTAGTGATCAAAAAAATTCTCACAACAAATAGCTCATGGTCAGATAACTTCACTGGTGAATTATACCAAATGTTTAAAGAATTAATACTTATCCTTCATAAACTCTTTGGAGATGGAAACACTTCCCATCTCATAAGGTCAGTATTACTCTGATAACAAAACCAGACAAAGACATCACAGAAAGAGAAAATTAAAGGCCTGTATCTTCAATACAAACATAGACTCCTCAATGAAATACCAGCAAACCAAATTCAACATCATATAAAAAGAATTATACAGTATACTGTGACCAAGTAGGATTTAACCTAGGAACACAAGATTGGCTGAACACATAAAAAATAAATCAGTATATCACATTAATACAATAAAGAAAAACCTACAGGATCATTAATAGATGCAGAAAAAACACTGGACAAACTCCAGTATCCTTCTTGATAAAAACATGATACAGATTAGGAGTAGAAAGGAATATCATCAAAATGACAAAGACCACCTATATAAAACCCGAAGCTAATATTATATATAATGGCAAAAGACTTAATGATTTGTCCCTAAGATCAGAAACTGGGCAAGAATGCCTGTTTTTGCCATTTTTATTCAACATTCAACTGGAGATTCTAGCCAGAGTAATAGGGAAGAAAAAGCAATATATGACACCTAAGTTGGAAAGAAAAAAGTAAAACTGTCAACTCATAGGTGACATGATCCTATATATATGAAAAACCCTAAGGAACCCACAAACAGTCCATTAAAGTTAATAAGTGAGTTTATCAAGTTTGCAAAATACAAGATTAATATGTAAAAGTAAATTGTATGCTTATATACTAGCAATGGTAAAAAGTGAAATTAAGAAAATTATTATACTAAAAATAAAATTTTAGAAATAAATTGACAATAAGTATAAGATGTATATTTGGAAAACTGTAACACATCAATGAAAGAATTTAAAGACCTAAATGAATGAAAAGACATTTTGTATTCATGGATTGGAAGACTTCATGTAACTAACATGGTAATACTCCTCAGAATGATCTACAGATTCAATGCAATCCTTATCAAAATCTCTGCTAAAGTGAGGAGTGGTAGCACATCCCTGAAATCTCAGCAGCTTGGGAAGCTGAGACAGGAGGATCACTTGAACCAAGAGTGTGAGGCCAGCATGAACAATATAGCAAGACTTCATGTATCCTACTTCTGTAGAAAAACAAAAATTCTACCTGCTCTTTCCTGCAGAAATTGCCTCTTTTTTCTTTCTGTGGTGCTGGGAATCAAACCCAGGGCCTCATGCATACTAGGCAAGTGCTGTATCACTGAACTACATCTCTACCCCAGAAATTGACAATTAATTCTTAAATTCATGAGAAAATTGAAGGGATTCAGAATATCAAAAGCAATCTTGAAAAAGAACAATTAGCAGATTCAAACTTCCTGATTTTAAGACTTACTATAAAACTACAATAGTCGAGTCCCGCGGAACACGCCTAATCAGCCTGCTGCAGACAGGCAGGTCTGCACACGCCCTACCGAGGTCACAAGTCATAGGGAACATGCCGAATCAGCCCACGCCCCAGCAACAATCCACTGGACACCACCCCCCCACCCCACTTCTCTGTACAGCCACCTGGTTCCACACTACAAAGACACAGAGGACACTGGATGACAAGACCACAGTACTGAGTCCCGCTGCTCCTAGCCCAGAGGTAAGGGCTTCCCGGCCACCATCCCTTCTGCTGCTCCCAGCCCAGAGGAAAGGGCTTTTGGGCCACCTTCTGTCCTACTGCTCCTGGCCCAGAGGAAGGGGCTTCTGGGCCACCATCCCTCCCAC
>NW_004624773.1:58128-122143 GCF_000247695.1 Heterocephalus glaber
AAGAGAAATAAATATATTGTTATATTTAAGGAAGTAAGTACATTTGTGAAATATTCATAGAATTTTGTCTGTATTTGATAAAAATCCATATTTTAAGTCAGCTGATGAGTCTATAGGTGCTTATTGCATTATTCTGTACATATTTTTGTATCTCTTAGGTATTACATGATAATTTTTAAATTAAATTGTATTTAAAGAAATTTATTGTTTATAACAACAAAAAAAACTACAATAGGCAAGATTATATGGCCAATGGATAATTGTGATATATGTCAATGAAAAGAACTGAGAGTCCAGATACCCTTATGTTTATGACCAGTTGATTTTTAATGCTACAGCTGTTCAACGGGGAGAACAGTTTTTACTGGATATTTGCATGCAAAAGAATAAAGTTTGATCCCTACCTCATACTATATACAAAAACTAACTCAAAATGGATCATAGACCTAAAAGTAAGAGTTAAAATTGTGAAATTCTTAGGTGAAAACAGACAAGCTAAGTGTGGTGGTGCATGCCTGTAATCCCAGCACTCAGGAGACTGAGGCAGGAGGATCACTGTGACTTTGAGGACAGCTTGGGCTACATACTGAATTCAAGGCCAACCTGAACTACATAGCAAGACCTTGCCTCAAAAAATGAAGAGGAGGGCCAGGAATTTAGCTCAGTGGTGCTGCTGCCTGCCTCGAAAGTGCAAGGTCCCAAGTTTGATCCCTGGTACAAAAAAAAAAAGAAAAGAGTATTTAAAAAATTAAAACAAGACATAAATCTCCATGATCTTTGATTGGGTGATACTTTCTTAGACATCAAAAGCATAAACAGCAAAATAAAATCAGAGAAATCAAATTACAACATTAAAAATGTTTATGCTTCAAAGGACACTATCAAGAAGGTAAAAATCAACCCAGACATGGGGAGAAAATATTGGCAAATCATGTCTTTGATAAGACACTAGTACCCAAAATATACAGCTATATAATAAAAACACAACTCAAGTTTTAAAATGGGCAAAGAATCTGAATAGACATTTCCCCAAAGATACATAAATGGCCAATAAGCACATGAAAACATATTCAACATCACTAGCCATTTGGGAAATGAAAATGAAACTACAAGGATGGCTATAATAAAAAATAACAGCAACAAAGATGTAAAGAAATGAGCCCTTATGCATACATCACTGGTGGGAATATGAAATAGTGTAGTTATCATGGAAAACTGTGGTAATTCTTTTAAGAATAAAGCACAGAATTACTGTATGATCCAGCAATCTCATTCTTAAAGTATATACCTTGGAGAATTGAAAACATGTTCACACAAAAACTTGTGCACAAATGTTCCTATCAGTGCTATTCATAATAGAAACAATCAAAATCCATCAATAAATGGATAATAGAAATGTGATGGCCTGGGGGTGTAGTTCAGTGGTAAACCATTGGGCTAGCATGTGCTTTGTCTTGAGTTTCATCCCCAGTGTCACAAAAAAAAATGTGTGATATATCCATAAATGAACTGTATTTGGTTATAAAAAGGAATGGTGTACTGATTCACTTTCCACTGTGGATGAACCTTAAAAACATTATACTAAGTATAGAAAACATTATACTAAGCAAGAAACAAAGGGCCTCTTACAGTCCATTTATAGAAAATGCCCAGATTAGGCAAATCCAAAAAGACAGTAAGATCAGTGGTTACCAAAGGCTGGTGGGGAAGGGTTAAGCATTGGGGGGAATGAGGTGTCACTACCAATGGCTAATGTTCTGGAATTATGTAGTTGCACAAATTCTGAATATGCTTTTAAAAACCCAGTGAGTTACACACTTTAAAAAGTGAATTTTATGGAATGAGAACTGTATGTCAGTAAAAATATTAATCATGAAAATATATCCAGGACTATTTAATATCAACTTAATTTACAGATTAAAATAAATTCAATAGCTATCTTAATTTATTCTTGATTCATATGAGCATTGAATATACATAAGAAGATGCTCAATAATTCATATACATATATATAGAGAGAAAAAAGAATGTATTTATAAGGAGAATAAATGTTTCTCTAATCCTTGATCTTCAACAAAATGAAAAGGGCCAGGGATTTAGCTCAGTGGTTCCACCTCCTGCCTTGCAAGCCCAAGGTCCCAAGTTTGATCCCCGGTACCAAAAAAAAAAAAAAAAAAAAGAAGAAGAGAAAATGCTGCTCATTAAAAATGTTCAAGAATTCCTTAAGACCAGTTTTTGGTACAGATAAAAGTAGGAAATGTGATATACTGACCTGCTGGAAAAGTGTCCTAGATCAGTGGTTCTCAAATTTTAGTCTGAAACACATTGCCAGGCTCCATGCCTAGTTTTTGGTCCTGCAGGTCTGGAGTGGGGCCTGAGAAGGTTCAACAGTGATGGGCAATGTAGTGCTCTTTGAGAACCATGGCACTGGTACAGTGCCTGGCATATAGTACAGACTATGTACTCAATATAGAGATGGGTAGAAAGAATGAATGCCAAAGCTGAACTTGCCCTGGCCTCCAGAACCCTGCTGGGCATATCTGTAGCCCACTGTGCAGGGGCCTCTGCCTACCTCAGGCCCTTTCTGCACCCAGACCATGTCATGTGTCCTTGGAACAAGGACCCAGCTCACCTGTGACTAGGGCATTTGGAGGCAACTGAGGCCCCGGGAAGCTCAGGACCTGTATATATCTTGGAAGTCACCAATGGTCCAACACTTGAACTTCTGCCTCCATACTCAGACCCAGGGATCTCTGTTGGACACATAGCTGCCCTCCTAGCAGGTAGACACATCCCAGGAACACCACTGTCATCAGAGAATGAGCTGACAGGAGAGAGGAAATATGTTGGCTGGTCCCTCAAAGTAGAAGGAGGCCTTGGGCTTGGGACCAGTGCATCTGGCCACTGCCACAGGCCTAAACATAGCAGCAGTCCTCACACATTGAGCTAGCATGCCCCCTTGCTAGGGCAGCATCTCTCACCACCAGGAGAGAAGATGAGTTCTTCTTGCCATTTTGCAGATTAGCAGTGTTCCTGTGGTTGGAGGTCACCAGTAAAGCAATCTCCTCAGGGGTGCAGCTAGGGACTGAGCTAGAGCTGGTGTCTACCAGTCCAGCTCTGTGATCAAGGAGCAGGAGAAGCAGCTCACAGTGACCAAAAAGCAGCCTGAGTACTCCAGGGCCCCCGGGCTCAGAGACTCCTAACTTTCCAAAAACACTACCCTTTACCCAAGGCCTCTCATTTCCTGGCCAGACCGCAGTCTGCAGCAAAGTGGGTACCATAAGAGCAGCCAGTGGGTGGTGGATGAGATGGAACAGGCACCAGAGAGAGGCCCAGAATAGCTGTGGTCAATGATTACAGGGGTAGGCTGCCTCTATGCAGCTCCACTCCTGCACAGCACATAAACTACAGGGGCCCTGGGCCTGGCAGGATGTACAGGCTGGCCATAGAGGGCATGGATAGTAGGGTCAGAACAAGGGTGCCTTGAGGATCCCTGGGTCCAGCCCACTGGAGACAGCTGGGGATTGGTCCCAAACAGCTACACTAGGACTCCTGCTAACACCACTCCTAGTGCCCCAAGCCCACCTGGCTTATGTCCCCAAGCCCCTCTGCTGGGCTTCAGATCCCAGGCCCCCTGCCAAAGCCATGGTGGCACAGATAAGCAGGCCAAGGAAAGAGATGGCAGGCCCTTGTCTTTGTAGTCTGGGAGGGGCCTGGGCTGGATCTATAACTTCAACCACCAAGAGCAGCCACAGGGAAACCACGAGCGGTTTCTGCTTTGAAGAAGGGAACACAACTGATGAGAGGTTAGGAAGCTGGGGGGGCGGGGCGGAGAGAGAATATGATGGGAGAGATGGAGGTGGTGCCAAGACAGAGACAAGGAGACAGCCATACAGGACAGGGACCCTAGCTAGGAAAAGAGAAACACAGACAGAATCAGGGAGGGGCAGGATGTTGAAACAGTGGCACTTCTGAAAAAGCCCAGAGCAGACCAGTTGGCTTTGAAGAGGTAGGAAGTAGTGGGGGATGAGCCGTTATGGAAACTGGCAAAGCAGGCAGGTCCCAGCCTAGTGTGTGTTCCAGTGTGTGGACCACCCACCATTGGTGGCACCCAGATCCAGGCTTCATGGTCTCACTAGAGGTGGGCAAAAGCGTCCCAGTGAACACAGCAGTCAGCAGAGGGAGGCAGGCTTTGCCCAGGTCCTCATAGTGCAGGAGGTACCTGGGGCATAATGGCAGGTTCCTCAAAATTCTGGGATGGGCAATCTCTGCACTGTGCTCAACACTTGGTATACATGGGTATCCTTCCTCCTAGCAGGTGGAAACTATTGTTGGCCCAATTTTTCAGCTGAGGAAACTGAGGGTCAGGAAGCAAAGAAATTTGGCCGTGGCCTCAGGTCATTTGCTGTGCCCAGGCAGGATTTGACCCCAAATGACAGACACCAGTTTCTGCCACCCTGCCTCTTGGGGACCCACTCACCCTGCACATGACCCTATCCATCCTCATCGTGCTCGTGGACTGGTGGTCTCTGTTTTACCGACTGATGAGAAAATGCCAGCTTGGGGAGGGAAAGCAAGCATCTCAAGGTCACACGGACCATGGCGGGACACAGATGGGACACCTGCAAACATTGCGTGGTTAGGCCTTCTTGCCAAATAAGATAGCAAATGAAATGCCACACAGATAAGCCTGAAAGAAACAAGATAATCATCTTTGACCCCTGCCTACACCCTGCTAAGGAAGGGAGTAGGGGTGAGGGCACAAGTCACAGTTTGGGGTAAGATACTATTTGGAGACTCCCCAGGTCTATGTGCAGAGATTACAACACCAGGTTTCTGGTTAATAAGTTCTAGCTGGTCAGTGTTGTAAGGCCAGGGGAGCAGGTACAGCTGGGCCCAAACAGCACTGACCCCATGAACAGCTTGGCCAGCAGCCACCAGGGTCTTCACTGCTCCACTCCTTCCCCAAAGGGGCTATCAGGAGCGAGCTGGCTGCCTGAGCCAGGATCATTTTTTCCCATAAACCAAATGGAAAGAACTCTGATCTGACCAGATCATTCTTAGGTATCATCCCATCTGCTCTTCCTCTAGAACTCTCAGCACCCCTACTTTCACCCCATCACAGCGAGCCCAGGCCAGGCTCCCATCAGCTTCCCAGAACACCCACTGAAACCTCCTCACCAGTCTCCTATTTCCACTTAGTCCACTTAATGATCTCAAAATCTACTTGGCTTCCCACTTGCTTGGCTCACAGCAGATTCCTTCCCAGGGCCCCTCCAACACAGGTTTACTCTTCCCACCAGCTCACTCAGCTCTAGCCACAATAGTCTTCCCTTTTGCCTCAGGGCCTTTGCACTGGCTGTTACCGCTGCCTGAGATGATTTTCTGGAAATTTTCACATGGGTAGATGCTTCTCATTGATCAGACATTAACTCAAATATTGCAAAGGAAGCCTCTCCAACCATTTTAAAACAGCACTCTACAGCAGTTTCTTACCGTGACTGCTCTCCTTTTAATGTATTCAGGGCACTCATCAGTGCTGAAATCATCTGATTTATATGTGGGCTGACAACTCTGACAAGGTAAGTTCTATAAGGAAATGGGACTATTTCATCTTCGCATAACTCCTGCACCTCAGCCAATGTTAATGACTTTATTTAAAGACTGAGAGTGCCTCATGGCCATAGGGAGAGCATCCCAACTCCTAGCTTGTCATTCAAATCCATTCATGACCCAGCCCCAACTTACAGTACTTTATTGGCTCCCACCCCATCACTTGAGGGATCCTGAGCTTTACCCACAGGCCATTTTATTCCCTCATGCTTTTGTCTGTGCTACTCCTTCTGTCTGCAATTTCCTTTCCTCATTTCTCAACCCAATGCCCCTGCTGTATGGAGTGGAAAGGCTAATCACTTCAGATTTAGTTTATGATTTAATTTCTAGCCGCAAAACTTCCTGTCTTGAGTAAGTCTTCCTTTTCCTTGATCTCAGTTTATCTCCGCTGCAAAATGGGATTTCTGATTCTTACTCTTTTGAGCCACCCATCCTGCCAGCTGGCCTTTACTCAGAGTGCTTTCTGAAGGGGCCTCTGACACTCCAGCAGCAGGGTGGGCCACTGTGGATTTGGCAGCTACTCCCGCTCTTCTTGCTAACTCACCTGACTGCCCTCCAGAAGAAAACCTGCCTGAGGCTCCTGGATCCCTCCTCTCACCCTCTCCAGGAAGAATGTGGAAGGAGGTCTGTGTTAACCCATGTTACTTCTGGACAGGAAGTGCTGGGCTCTCAGAAAAGGTACAAGGCCTGGAAGAAGAGGGCAGCAGCCTCTGAAGGAGGCAGCTGGGGGCCTCTGCTGGAAATATGCCATTTCTCTCTCTGCCCCACTCCCTTCCATGCCATCCCTCCTCTGAGCCCAACTTTAGGGCCATCTGGAAGTCACCTGAGGCTTACACTGGTTCTGAGGAACACTTGTGACATTCTAGAGGTTGTGGAAAAGGAGAGGAGGGCAGGGCAGGGAGGGTGGGGTCTAGCACAGTAGAGCAGCCAGGGAGGGATTTAACATGTCACCATCATGGCTTTTGGTGGGTGTGTCTTGGGGATAAAGGATACAGAGTAGAGATTTGGGGTGGTAATATTAAAAACATAAGCTTTGTGAGGACAGAGATATTTGTTGAGTTTTGTTCCTCACCATTTCCCAGTGCCTATAGCAGTGGTGGCAAACCAATGGTACACATGCCGCAGTAGGCTGTTACCATTGAAAACTCTAAAAGGTTTGCCATCACTGGCCTAGAGAGACACTTGGCACCAAAAGGCACCGAGCACATTTGTGGTCTTTGGCACACCCAACCACAGGAAGCACAGTCACCATAATGTCAGGGCAGGGAAACCAAGGAACAAAAAGGCAGGAGGGGACCCTGGGGATGACAGTGGAGCTGCCACAGGGACCCCAGTGGTGAGAGTGTGAGGACAGCAGGGTGTTAGGCAGTGCCCCTCCTCCCCAGACCCTGAGCTCTAGGTCATTGTTGGTGTTAGATCTCAAGGGAATGCTCCCCAAAACTAAAAGGTCTCTGGGATCCCTGGGGCAGCAGGAGCCCAGGCCTGAACTGGCAGCCCTTCAGTGCTCCCTTGCCCAACAGAGTGACACCTCCTACTCTGAAGAAGAACAGGACAGTGACAGGCTACCTGCCTAGGACAATAGGTAGAAATTGAGCCTAAGTGGCAGGGGATGTAGCTTAGTGGTGCTGCGCCTGCCTGGGAAGCACAAGATCCTCAGTTTGATCTCCCAGTACCAGAAAAAAAAAAACAAAAGGTTAAAATTGTTTCTGGGCCCTGGAGCCCTTGTGCCCAAGAGGACTCTGGCCCTCACTGGCTACAAACCACACCCTATCAGCCCCTTCTAATTTGGACATGGCTACAGGGACACCAAGCCTCACTGAGGTCATGGGCAGTGGGTCCTCCTGCAGCGGGACAGGCCTTTCCCTGAAGCCATTTCCCCTCCCAGTGAGCCACCCAGTGAAGGCCTCTGAGATCAAGAGCTTCAGCTTGGGGTTTGGGAGGGAGAAGAGCCAGGGGGGTGCTTGGATGAGTCAGTTTGATTAACTCTTGCTTGCTCAGGTTGCCTGCCAAGTTTGGAAGGCTGGAAACAGGTTGTGGGTCTAAGAGAGTCTAATAGAAACAGAGATTCTGGGAGGTGGGAAGGGCTCCTCTACAGGAGAAAAGAGCTGTTTCAATCCAGAAAGAATGGAAGTAGGGGTCAGCAGGGACCTCCCAGGCCAGACAGAGTGAGACAAACCTGCTGAGTGTGAAGGTCATAGCCAAGGGTAGAAATGCAGCAGGGCAGCTGGGGCAGGTTAGGCACCTCCTTCCCACAGGCTTGGGGAGGCAACCATGTGTGGTCATAGCAGGGCCATGGTCATATACAAGGTGGAATGACCCAAGATCTTATGAGTGCTGAGATACAGCCTGGGCAAACAATAGGAAGGAAGAATATGAGTCACCTTCTTAACACCTGCTCTCCCTTCCTCCCACAGGGCCATCTTCTGGGTTTTGCAGGAGAGGAGGGAGGTCCAAAGGAGCAGAACCCAGGTAACCTTGGCTACCTCTCTTAAACCTGGGCAAAGGAGGTGGCAGGAGAAAGGTGTCCCATGGAGATGTGGAGACACAATGACAATGCACAGAGTGTCACTCAAAGATGCATGCCCCTCTGCAGACAGCTCCCCAGGACCCAGACATTTGAGTGTCTTCTCTCTCACACCAATTAGGGGCTGATCCCTGAGAAGCTGGAACCACTGTGCCCTGCCCTGTTCCAGGACTAGGTAAACATTTGTCAACTGAATGACTGGGTGGACAGAGACTGTGACAGCCACAGACACTGGGACCACACCCAGACTGCCCCAGAGGACACTCTGTTCTGCTAAGACATGATGAGCACCTGCACACTAACAGCCAGATCACAGACAGGGCCATGGGGACAGGGGCTGGAAAGACTGACTTTACCTCCTTCCCACAGGCTTGGGGAGGCAACCATGGGTGGGCATAGCAGGGCCATGGTCACATGGAAGGTGGAATGAGACAAGATCTTATGAGCACTGAGGAGGCTTCCCAAAGCTCTGCACACCTACCTGCTAACCAAACTCTAGCCGCCACCCTACTGGCAATCAGGGAAAGTTGAGGAGGAGAGAGAGGAAAGCTCCCACCCTGGGTTGGGGGGAGCTTAGTGTAGCTCCAAAGAATTGCAATCAGCAAAATTAGAGGCTTGGGACTAAGTACCTTCTTCTTGCCTGTTACCATATTTAAGGTTTCTTTCCCAGATACCCTGTAAGGACTTAGTACCCATTTTATAGGTGGGATCACTGAAGGCATGAAATGGGAAGGAAGGCCACCTAGCAGGTAAGGTTTGTTGAGTGACTTTCAGTCCACTTGCCTGGACCCAGCTGGATTCCTCCACAGGTAAGTGCCACCCTGAAAACAGCTTCCTGGGCCTCAAGTCTTGGGTCACCCTCAACCCCTCTACTCCACTGTCCTTATGGATGCTTGAGAGTGGGACCATCTGGGAGATCCCAGGTTCTCAAAGAGCTCACACTGGAGGTAGGGGAGTGAGCAAAGACCACACACACACACACACACACACACACACACACACACACACACAAACACACAGAAAAACAGCCACCCAGATTAAGGTGCTCCCTAACACCCTAGATCCAGGCAGATCATGGAGCTGGAACTTAGCCATCCACACTAGTCCCTCAACCTCTCTGGTCTCAGTTTCCTCCTTCAGAAATGGGTTGATAAGAGGGTTTGAGATGACCCAGGCACTCAGCCCCACAGAGTCAAGGCTGGCTGCCTCAGTTTCCCCCCAATCAGGCCTTCAGTGGGTTCAGCACAGCCCTTCCCAGGGTGGGGCAGAGCGCTCCAGGACACAGAAGATGGCGCAGATGGATAACAGGAGCAAGAACATCAAGCTGCCCCTATCAAAGAGCTTACGTGGTGGGGCTTACATAGCTTACATGGAGGGGCTTCTCAAGGCTGAGAGTGAAGTGCAAAGCCAAATGCCCTCCACCACCCACAAATGGCCTTCGCCTCCAAGTACAGGCTGCGGACCGGAATGGTCACCTCTCCCAGGGACTGGGA
This sequence comes from Heterocephalus glaber, assembly GCF_000247695.1. Next base: position 67,759 of record NW_004624773.1, read on the forward strand.
GGTCAGTTCTGAGGGCTCGCAAGATTCTTGCTGGGGCGTGCGTCTACAGCTTTTCTGGGCCCTACCAGCCCCTCTCCTACCATTCCTGCTCCCCAGCTGGGGAGGAGAAGGCAGGTGTCCTCCAAGACCCTCCAGAGGTCGGACTGCAGGTGGTCGGGGGCGGAGAGACTGGGCGGGCACTCACCCAGGCGGAGGGCGCGGGGCGCAGTGCACAGGAGCAGGAACGCGGCGCCTAGACACGCGGTCACCAACCCGCGCCGCCGCCAGCAGCACCGCCTCCCCATTCTGTGCTCCCAGCTGCCTCTTTTCTAGGCCGGGATGTAGTCCTCTGTTGGGCAGAGGGTAGCGGTTCAGAGCCCTAGGACCCGCCCCAGGACCAGCAGTTCCCAGCTCGGCCGGATCCGCCCGGGTGGCGCGTACCAAGGCTGCGACGCGGGTGAGCAAGGGCTGTGTAGGTTTAGGCTGCCCGACCCCGGCCAGGAGTCACTAAGACTGTGGGCCGCCAGAGACGAGGAGGTGGGTGCTGGCTGACCATGCTCTTGGCTCTCACGCCGTGCTCCCAACCACCACCTGATAGAATGGGACTACAGACCCCTACGTGGGGCGGAGACTGGGGGAAGGAGCCCCGCCGCCGGTGAGGCTCCGCCCCGTAGAGTTTGCCCTGGAGTGCCATCACCTACCCGAAGAGAAGCGTGGTCTTCCTGGAGAAAGGAAGGAGCAGACCCAACCCAGGCAGTGACCCCTGCCTTTTTGCTGCCTTAGTCACCAGGGGCCCAAGGAAACAGGCTCCCTGTCCATGACTCCTCCAGGATCTCCACCCCCAGTGTCAGACAGAAAAGTGTCTCTTCCTTTCCCTAAAGCCACCCTGTAACCTGGCCTATAGAGTCTCCAGGCCCGGCCAGAATCCTGCTCATACAGGTCCTGTCCACAGTCTGGAAGGAAGATGGGGCCTGAGTCTTGGCCTCCTGTACCCAAAACTGTTCTGGGCACCAGGTGAGCACTAGAACTTACTGAGGTCTCTTGAGCTGGGAGTGGGCAGCGGGGAGCCCTGAGCCTAAAGTGCAGCCTTTGGAAGATAAAGGAAGGGCTGGAGTGACAGAGCACTTGCTGAACTTGTGTGAAGCCCTACCTTCCATCCCCAGCAATGAACACATAAAAACAAAAAGAATAAACGCACCCAGCTAGACCTGCGGGGTGAGCAGACCACCCATGACCCCGTGGTCTTGCTGCCCAGAGGTCAGGGTGTCAAGGGAACTAAGGGAACAACTGTTACTGTGTGCACAGGTCTGCGTGTTTGAGCCAACAGTGAACAACGTCTGTGTATGGAGTAGGATACGGCCTTCAACTACAGTTTTTAAACTGCTCTTGAAAAATCCAGTGACTTCAAAACCTCCTGTGCCACTTACCGCTGTGTGAGATCAGGAAAGTTACCTAACCTCTCTGTGCCCCAGTTCCCTGTACAATGGAAAAATACTAACAATCACAATGTTGTGGAGATTAAAGAAGTCACAGGCGATATTTGCAACAGTGAGTACGTGGAAGCACTTAGTACTAGTAAATAATTAATTTTATAGTTACTGCCTTGCAAATGACTCTGGTTCCTGTTAAGGTGGTGATACAAAAATTCTTTCCTCTTACACTTAAGTTTTAAAGGGCCATTTAAAGGAAGAATATTAAGCAAGTAATAATTATTCTGGCTTTAAAATATAAGTGATGATGGTTCTCAAATAGCAGAGGGGTGGAAAGCCCAACTCACAAATAAAACCATAAATTCCTTATGTGGGACATGGAGCACGCCTGAAATCCCAGCAGTCTGGGAGGCTGAGGCAGAAGGAACACAAGTTTGAGCCCAGCCTGAACCATTTAGCAATTTAGCAAGACCCTGCCTCAAAATAAAATATTTTTAAAAAGACTTTTAAAAGGTTCCTTATCATGACTCTCTCAGTTTGAAGAACCTCCAGCTCACCCTCAGCCTGGCCCAGGACTCAGAGATTAGGAGTTATCCCTATCCCTTGTCATCAGCCTTCCTGTATTCCCTGAACCCAGCCCCAACCCCTGGAGAAATCCTTGTGTTGTACGTTTATAGGCCGCCACCTGGTGGCCAATGTTGAAAAAAACACCTCAGCCCGTCATCTGCAGATGTCCCTGGAGAGTTGGCCCCTGAAGGCTCCCTGGGAAGATCCTGGGTCTTGGGGCACAAGGGTGCCTGACTAGAGTTCCAAGACTTAAGAACTTCCTGGAGAAATTTTCCTCTGTATCTTCCTGCCCTTCCACCAGGGCTAACATTCACTCCATTCATTCAGATACCTACATCCTCTTTATGGGGAGGCTCCGATAGAGTTCTCTGGAGTTCAAATTATAGATGGGGGCATAAAAATGGAAGTAAATAGCTATGATTGGTGCTATGAAGAAAATAGAGCTTGTTAAAGGGATGGGAGGAGTATCTGATGTGATCAGAGTGGGAGGGGCAGCCCTCAGGGTGGAGATGACATGTGAGCAGAGGCAGGACTACAGGGAGGAATAAGGCCCAACAGCTGTCTGGGGAAGGAGTTTTTCAGAGAGATATCTCCTGTGAAATGTTAAAAAAATTAATTTAAATTTTTAATTAAATTTTTAAATTGTAAATAGCTCATTTAAAAACCAGGACATTTCACCAAAACTACTGGGATTTTTGGCTTCTCTTGAGCCATCTGTGGATGAGGTCTCCTGCAGATGTGAACCCTAAGACAAGGGCTCAGTACTGAGAATTTAGTGAGGATCTGCCTGTTAAGGGGATCAGGGAGTGAAACAGAAGGGAAAGCAGCCTGGAAAGACACGATACCACCCTGGCGGGCAGACCTGCTGGAACTTGGGAGACCAGGTGTGCTCCCCATAGCCATTACTCCCTCCCCTGGCTCCTGGCTGAGGAGGGGCTGCCAATTTCCCAGCCCTGTCTTTCTGGCCTCTGTGTGGGGAGAAGCAGTTTGGGGGCACCAGAAGCCCATGAACAGACAGACATAGGTGCTGGCCACTGGGGCCCAGGCTGTATGCAGTGCTCAGGAACAGGGGGTATGACAAGGACACCTGTGTCATTCAGTTTGTTCTCAGGCCTTACATGAGTGCCTGGTACAAGGAGGGGCTCAGTCAACTGTGTTGAAAAGATGGAGGAACAGGAGGAATGGCAGAAGGCAGGCCTGAGTGGCTTCTGCTGGCCACCCTTCTAGGCACCCTCCCTGTGGGTGATACCTCAGATCCCAGTAAGGGAGAGAGAGACAAGGAGGGGGAGATTTTCCTTGTCACTCACATACTCAGCACATCGTGTGCTGCTCATCAGTTCATATGTGAAGTTTTCAGTCTATCAACAACCAATTTTTCAGCACGATGTCCTTGAATTCAACTCAGTTCCAACTCTGCCTAGAGATTGCACTAGATCCCACCATTAAAGACTCATTCCCACAGGGTGGTGCCTACTTCAGATGCCAGTTGAAAGCACAGGTTGTGACCTGTGCTTCTGCCCTGGTTATAAATTGGGGTTCCTGTGAACGTCTCCTCAAGTTTGATTAATTTGTTAATTAATGACTCAAGATTCAGGGAAACACTTGACTTGTGTTTACAGGTTTATTATAAAGGACATTACCAAGGATACAGATAGACAATCACATGGAGGAAATGCACGGTATGTGGTTTGGCAAAGGGGCAAGTCCACTTGAGATGGGCCACCTTCCAGGAATGTCCAGGCATTTAGCTAGCCAGAAGTTCTCCAAACCCTGTCCTTTGGGGTTTTTGTGGAAGCTTCATTCACTGGCAGGACTGATTACCTCATTGGCCATTGATGATGAACTCAATCTTCAGCCCTTTCTCTTCTCTGGAGGTTGGGGTTGGAGGTGGAAGTTCCCAGGCAGCCAGGTGCTTTTGGGAGCCCATCAGGAGTCATCTCACTCGGGCAAAAGATGCTCCAACATCCTGGAAATTCCAAGAGATTTACCAATTCATTGTCAAGAACTCTGGGGCAAACAACAAATGTCAGAACCAAAGATTCTCCTGGTATTCCTGTCTACAAAGGTTTTAGGAAGTGACAGAGATAGATAAATATTTTTTTATTACATTACAACATAACATCCAGTAGCAGCCGCTCACAGTACCCTAAGAGAGCAAAAGCAGCCCAGAGGGTGGCTAGAGCTAGACTTCTGGGTTCCAAGAGAGCTTGATCCAAGCTTCACCCCATCACCTCTCTAACCTGTTTTCTCATCCATGAAATGAGATGGTGCACCTCACAGAACAGGTGTGAGGGAGAAGTAAACTGCCTTATGTGATATGCTCAGAGAAGCAAAGCCTAGGAGGTGGAATCTGTCACTTACCTGCTCAGGCCTTTCCTGTCCACAGCAGCCTGTGCATTTGGTTACTGTTCACTTGTGTAGATTGGACAGGGACCAGAGATCATGGAACAGATCAGGAGCACAACTGGATCTGCACCCAGGTGTTGCTTTTCAGGTATGCTAGGATTCAACTGTGGTCACTTCCTGGCTGTGTGAGACCTGGGCCACAGTTTCTTTCTCTATAGCATAGGGCTAATGAGAAATGCTTTCTTGAAGAATTGTTCATGGATTAGGGGATGAGGGCCATCCCATAGGTGGTACATCACAAATTGCTTTGAGATTGGAGTAGAGTACCCTGTCGTGCCTTGAGAGCCAAAAGAAGGTATACAAGTTTGGGGGGAGAGTCCAACCACAACTGCCACCCATGCACACTCCCTCTTAGGTGGCAGGGAAGAGATGTACAAGGGACACTGGTTTCTGCCAGAGTCTCTGCCAAGTTCCATGTCACATGGTTCCCCATTACCAGGACACAAGTTCCAATATTGCCACCTTGGTGTAACTCCGTGAAACTTCCAGAGCAAATTCCAATGGTAGAGCCCCACCAGCTCCCCAAATCATATCCTAAACATAAGCCCCTCTGGGCACCCCATTTGAAGCATGAGTGGACCCCCATCTGGCCCAAGTCTCCCCAACAGGAAGCCTGCCCCTCCCCCCAAATCAATATTCCTATCGGCCAGCTAGTGACCCAAGGACCTGCCCCTGTGACCCACACGTGGCTCCTTCCATAGGCGCAGGGCCCAATGAGGGGCTGGAGGAGGTGTCCCTGGGACTGGAGGTCCCCATCCTGCTGAGTCCTGATTGTTCATTGTCCTCCCGGCCTCCCCACTGTGCTGGTCTCTACTTCAATCTCAGCAGACATGTCCAGCCTCCAGGTGCTGTGCTCCGGCCTGCCCTTGCGACCCCTCCCACAAAACCAGGGACGCTGGGCTGGGGTGCCACACGCCCCTGTCAGGACCCCCGGCCTCAGCCCCATGGAGGAGCAGGTAAGAAGTCCAACTCATGTCTCCTGGGACCTGGTGTCTTCTAGGTACCCTCCAGGAAGTCCAGGCAGGCACCCCCTAATTCTGGCCCTCAACTGTCCACTTTAGCCTCCAAGAGCTCTGGGGGAGGGAGAAATGTATGCCAGACTCTGCCACACCTGATACTTCTTAGGAATGACCACCCTGAGGTTTGGAATTATAGACTCCATTTACAGATGAGGAGACCCTGAGGCTCAAGGTCACCCAGACAGTAAATGATGGTGGTGTGGACACCCCTAATGGGAGGAGGAACCAGGAAGTTGTAAACTGGACCAATCCCAGCAAGAAGAGTGAAATGTGTACCTTGCCCAGCCCAAACACTGCCTCATGACTTTCCTATTCTGCTGCCAATGGTCAGCTCTTGTGTCCATTTGTAAATGCCCCCTCCCCATCTGAGTGGATGTGCACTGCAGCTATCACCCTACTGAGAGAAGGATGAGTGCTAGAGAGAGCTGCAGTCCAGGCTGCCCCTCATCTGATGCCCCCATTTTATTACCAGGGCATAGACCTAGGTGAATGGGTGCACACACCAGCGGTCCTGAAGCTGCTCTGCCCTGGGGCAACTCTGGGGGCTGGCTTTTCTCATTTGTAAACTGAGGATGAAAATGTTTTAAGACAGCTGTGCAGAAGATCAAATGAAATAAAGCAGGTGACATGGTTATGTAAGTTTTCTACCTACTTTTTCTTTGTCAAGAATTTCAAAAACAGTGGGAAGAAAGTAGAAAATACCAATACAACAAAGATTTAGAGATGATTCTTGGTCATGGTGGCATATGCCTAGAATCCCACTACTCTGGGAGGCAGCAGGATCACAAGTTCAAGTTCCACCTGGGCAACTCAGGGACTTAGACCCTGTCTCAAAATTAAAAAAAAAAAAAAAAAAAGGTAGGGATGTAGCTCAGTGCCAAAGTCCTGGGATCGATTCCCATTAACACACAAAGCAATTCCGCCACCCCCAGAGACACTACATTTTTTGAGTGACAGTACCCTAGACTTTCCCCTGAATGCTGCCCACAAAGGCAGAGGGAGGGCTTGTTTGGGGGTTGCTGAAGGGGGAGGTGAGGCGGTTTGGGAGGGGTGGAGCTAGGAAGAAGCAGGAAAGGGTGTGGGTGGGTAACAGGAGGAGACACTGAGGGGGGTCCTTGGAGTGTGGGTGCTGGTGGACAGATAGGGAGAGGTAGAGGGGCGGGAAGCTCAAGGTCAGGAGAGAAGGGGTGGCTGGCACCCTGCCTCATAGTTCTCCCCACCTGGCTCAGCTCAGTGGATGTTGAGGCAGTGGTAACGTTTCCTTCCCCTTGTTCGCCTCCCTGCTGGTCGCCTCCATTTAGTCACCAGGGCTTACACAGAAGGCCCTGCCATCTGTCTCTGGGGTGACACCATTGTGGCTGCGAGACAGTGATCAGCCTCTAGGGTGTCTGTGGTGGCAGAGGACACCCAGGAGCTGACAGGCTGCCATCTCAGCTTTGCTTACACATGTTGCCTTTTGCTTGAAAGGTAGGGAGCCCTTGGAGTAGATTTCCGGGGAGTTGGAACTGTGGAAGGAGCCACATCTTCCCTCTGGGTATGGGGGTTGATTAGCCTTCAACTGGTCCCCCAGTCCAGTGACCTTATTGACAGCAGTCCCTTTATGCACTGGTTGCTTTCCTTTTTTCTTTTCTTTTAAATGTGTGTCTTTACCGAATGCTAGTGTTCTCAGAGCTCAGTCCTGGGCCCCTGTCTCTCCTGTGCCCTCCTGACTTCTGTCCACAGTCCACATAAATCGTCCAGCCTCACACCATCTCTCTCTTAGTTAGACATTTGTTGAGTGAGTGAGCAAATTTACCACACCTAAGTTTCCCCTCTTCCTCACCCCAGAGCAGCTGGTTAGCCACAGTTAGCTGGTTGAATAAGCGGCCACAATGTTCATTGGGAGACCTGGGCATCTCCCAGAGCCCCACCCTGCCTCACTAGCTCCCAACCCATGCTGCAAATTTGCCTCAGGGCCTCCTGCAGCCTATAAGACATAAGAAGGAAACAAAGACATCGCAGGCCCCATGGTGAAAAGCTCTGAAGAGAACCAAAGGTGGAAAGAAGGAGGCTAGAAGTTGGAGCTGTGGGTATGGCTTGGTGGAAGAATGCTTGCCTAGGAGGCACAAGGTCCTAAATTCCATCCTCAACACTGCAAAAGAAAAAGAAAAGCAAAAAAACAGTAAAGCCAAGACAGATCTGTTCTCCTAATGAGAAGTTATGGTAATAAAGGGGAGTTTGGGGTATGGAAGCATAAGTGCAAAGGCCAGAAGGCAGGACTTGGAGCATGCGGGGCCTGAGGGAGAAGAGTGATTGGACAGGGTGGAAGTTTAGGTTGCTTTCTGTGGTTGGGTAAGAAGCCTCAGAGGGGCTCTCCTTTCCCTCAGTCTCCTCCTGTCCCTGGCCTCAGACTCTGTCCAGGTCTCCTAGGAGCTATAGGTGTACAATGTACACTGCTGGAGTCTACCTAGGTGAGAATTCAGCCTTCAAACTCTTACCTAATCTGGGCACCAGGTGGAGGTTGCTTCTGTGCTCGCATGAAGTGTCAGCTCTTCTCCTCCTGAGGCTGCATCTCCCTGATCCCCAAGCCACAGGCCTCAGGCCCCTCACTGGCCTTGCTTTGGGCCAAACAGCCTAATCTCTGGGGCTGGGGCTGGTCCATAATGAGCAAGAAGAAGGAAGAGCTAGGTCCACCTTCCTGAAGGCAATGGGGCAGCAATTAGGGAAGGCCTCCAATAGAAGGCGATAGTGCAGATGGGCCTGGAGTATGAACCCGTTGGTCTCAGAATGGATCAATAGATGGCTGAGTGGAGCAGAAGAAGATCCAAGTGGGGAAGAAGAACAGCCCAGCATAGGGGGATCCAGGCCTGGACACCCCTGTTAAGCTGCCTGTCACATCCTCCTTTCCTACACAGTTGGCACTGAGGAATGCCCTGCGCTACTTCCCACCTGATGTCCAGGAACTGCTGGCCCCAGAGTTTGCCCAGGAGCTGCGACTATATGGGCACATCTACATGTACAGGTTCTGTCCCAATATTGAAATGAGGTGAGCACTGGTGGACATGATTTAAAGCAGGCTGTGCTAAAGATCGGGAAACCAGGGGAGTCCACAGCCAGGAAAATCTTGTCTGTCAAAGTTAGGGGCCACCTGGAGGTGTCATAGCAAGCTGATTCCCTCACTCAGGGTGAGGATGGTGGGAGAAGGACGTGTGCTGTCATCCTTGGCGTCTGGAGCTGAGAGCTGAAGGCAGCCAAGCCTGGTCAGAAGACAGAGACCCCTCATGAAACAGATCTCTCTTGCCTGGCCCTGCTGACCTGGGCAGTCCATCCTGGGAAATCCTGAAGCCAAATTGCAAACAAAATCCACTCAGAACACTTGTTTTGAGCCAGGGTCTAAGCAGGCTGAGCTGGGACTTGCAAAACTTCCTGTTTCACCCTTCAGGAGTGCATGTGCCATCACACCCAGCTAGGTAAAGGCTTCTTGAAAGTATATTTCACCTCTGCTTTGCCATCAGCTTTCTCCTAGGTACCCCTTGTCAAGTGGTGAGAGAGACTGGCTGGGGTGAGGGCCCCGAGTTCCCTGTCCCTGGCCATGTGGAAGCTCAGACTATCTAACCACCAGTGGGGTGGGCCTTAGTATGTAGTTTGTACAGACAGGTGGGCTCCTGTGCTGAGGCTCCCACCAAGTTCTCCAGGTGCCATGTCTCACTATCCATACCTGTGTGGCCAGACGCTATGGCTAGAATGGGTTCTGCATTTTAGCAGGAAGGAAAGTCTGGCACCTTCCCACCGTCATGCCTGGTGCCTGGACTTCCCCTTGCAGAGCCTACCCAATCGAGCAGTACCCTTGCCAGACAAAAGCCGCCGCAGCCATCATGCACATGATCATGAACAATCTGGACCCTGCCGTAGCCCAGGTAATGGCTGAGAAAACTATTCCGAGGCCCAGCTCTCCTCAATACAAATGTAGCATGAGACACATATGTAATGTTTTCAAGCTTTTAATTTACTTACAGATTCATCGATGTTATAAAACTAGTACAAGGGCCCCCATACCCTTATCCTGGCTTCTCTTTAATTACCTCTTCTGTAACTCCAGGACCACATCAAAACCGGGACATTGACACCAATGTGACAGATGTACCTATAATTTTAAATTTTCTTCCTTTTCTTTGTTGTTGTTTTTGTTTTTGTTTTTACTGTACTGGGGGCAGAACCCAGAGCCTCAGAGCCTCACACCTGTAAGGCAATGCTCTACCATTGAGCTACATACCCAGCCAAATTTTCTAATCATCACATAAAAAGGTATGAAGAAACAGATTTTATACTATACTTTACTAATCCTAATATATCAAAATGTTTTAGCATATAATAAATATAAAATTATTAAAGAGCTATTTTACACATTTTTCACACTGAGTCTTTGAAATCATGGTGTATTTCTCAAGTAGAGCACTGCTCGGTTGCCTGAGGCTGGTGGCTGCCATATTGGATGGCATGGATATGACTACATGTGCCTGACTTGGGCATCCTATGTTAGACAGTCTGTGTCAGTTACTCATATTTGAGAAAGGGTAGCCTCCAAGAGTAAGTCCCAGAGTTTCTTGAGGGCAAGAAAGGCTCTTGAAGGTTGCTAACATTTAACTGCTTTGTCTAGCAAGTGAGAACTGGTCCTGGACGCAGACTCTGATCAGACTAACTTTGACATTAATCTTAGTCCAAGTTCCCAAGGTGATCCCAGACCCATCTCTGACCCTAGCCCCAGGCAGACCCCTTACCTCACCCACAGAGAACCCAATGTTCTTGCAGATACACCTGTCCCTGGGCCTCATGCTTCTTGCTTCTCCCTCTTTCCCCATCTTCTTCCCCCAATGAATCCAGCCAAGGGGTTGGGGGTCCTTCCTCTCCCTGTTCCCCTCACTGTCCACAGCTCCATTTCCATTCCTAGGTCCTCTTTTCAGACAACACCATGTCTTTTCCAGTTTCCCCAGGAGCTGGTGACCTATGGAGGAAATGGGCAGGTGTTCAGCAACTGGGCTCAGGTACAGTGGCTGTGTGGCCTCATCCCTACCTCCCTCAGCCTAGGATGAAATGACAAATCTAGGGATCTGCTTCCTGCATGCCCAAGGCTCCTGCACTGGAGACTATTTTGGGATGTTGCCATTATAAAAATGGGTGGGAGCAATGTTATTGAAGGATCCAGAAGCCAGGGAGTATGATGGAGAACCTGGAAGAAGAGGGCCACTGGGCAGGACCACCCCAGGGCCTGCAGGAGTCCTGGGTCTCTAGTCTAGGTGTAGGTCTAGGAGTCTAGATCTCTAGTCCTGGGCATGGCCTAGAAGCCCTGGGGTGGAGGGGGACTGCCCACTTAGGCTTACAGAACCTTGCATGCTTGCTATCCCTTTAGTTCTGGCTGACCATGTACTACTTGTCGAAGATGACTGAGGAGCAGACTCTGGTCATGTACAGTGGACATCCGCTGGGCCTCTTCCCGAGCACCCCTGGCGTCCCACGGCTGGTCATCACCAACGGGATGGTGTGTCAGAAGTAGTGGGCACCATGCCTGCCCAGGGCCTGAGCCACAAGAAAGGGGGTACTGGGGACAAGGAGGATAGCCAAGTGCTCCTGAAACTGCTCAGGAACCATTTCCTAGGGCTCCAAGCTTGAGCCCCAGCCCTCGGCCCCTGCTGTCTATTCCCTCCCTCTTTTTCAGGTCATTCCCAACTATTCCTCCAGGACAGAGTATGAAAAGCTCTTTGCCTTGGGAGTTACAATGTAAGTCACTATTTTAGTTTATTAACATGGCATTTCCTTCCTAATCATACTTTACTATAAAACAGTGTGGTCAGTATTAAATAAAATTTTTGAAAAACACAATCACAGCACTATAGCATAGTAATTTCATTTTTTACAAATTCCCTGGTAATGTAAATGCTTACATTTTTATATACATCTAAGCAAGAGAACATACAACTTCAGATTCTACCTTTTTCAAAGATCTTATTATGAGCAATTTCAAACATAAAGAAAACTAAAAGAATTTGTAGGGAACATCATCGAAAGTCTGTAATTAATGTGCTACTATGCTCACTTTAGTACATGTTTATCTATCTGTCTCTCCTTCCATCCATCCATTCAGCTTGCTTTTGGATATGCCTCAAGGTAAGTTGCAAATATTACTGAATGGGATTCAGTATTTGTTTAGATTTTTCTCTTGAAGTAGTATTTGCATGTACAATTGGTCCTCAATATCTATGGGTTCTACATCCTCAGATTCAACCAACTGTAGATCAAAAATAGTGTATTTGAAAAAAATCTGTGCAATGAACATATGCAGACTTTTTTCTCATCATTATTCCCCAAATAATACAACAACCATTTACATAGCATTTACATTATGTTAGGGATTGTATACTCTAGAGATGATTTAAGAGGATGTGCATACGTTCTGTGCAAATGATATACCATTTTATATCACTCACTTGAGTGTGTGAGGATTTTGGTACCCATAGGTATACTGTAATGAGATGCACACATCCCACATGCCCCATATGATGGGCTTGACACATTGTGCACCTGAGCAAATCAACCCCTGGCCATCAGGTACTATTGCCCTCGAGAGCTCCTCCTAGGGTTACAGATTTTCATTTGTTATAAAGTTGATTCATGTTCTGAATCAAAAACTATTTCATCAAACATTGTGAAATGAACTATAGTGAAAATGAAAGCCCTCTCTTGCCCCAGACTCCTCAGTTAAATGTATGTTGTGTCCTTCCAAGTGTTCTTCATGTGTGTGAATTCATGACATAGGTAGCTAAGATGGCCTCTGCACCTTCCCATGGAGGTTATTCCATTGCAGGAAACATACATCTAACATATTCTTGCTTGACCCACAGTGTTCAATTGCACTATAGCCCATTTATCCCACTCATCTCCTGATTTGGGTTTTTCCAGTTCTTTGGGGTTATAACTAATGTTGCAGTGACTGTTGTCCTCGAGTATAATTTTGTGGGTTTTTAGGAATTTCACCCTAGGCTAACTGCTATGTAAAGTGCAGCCAAGGAGAGCCCATGATAACACTTTGTATTATAATCATGATAACAGGCACTACCATTTTATTATCCCAGGATTGACAGATGATATTACATTTAACCTTCTATGCAATTTTCCAAAATAGGTATCTTTATTACCCCATTTTGTGGAGAAAGAAACTGAACTCAGAAACCCAGTTAATATTTTTTGTTGACCATAAGTAGCTGCTGTTGCTACTTTTGTTTTTAACATTGCTAGACCTGCAAGCCTTTCCTATGCCAGTGGAAGCAACCATAGGGTCACAATGATGGGATTCCATGTTCTGGTCCACTGCTTCACAACTGTGACCCTAGGTGAGTCATAGTGCTTCTCTGTTTAGCAGATCCAAGATTGAAGTTCAAAGAGGGCAGAGCTGCAGGAATCAGACCTGGTGTGGCTGCATTACCAAAAGGTTTACCTCAGGTGCTATGGAACAAATTGACTAAAGACAAAATGAGAATTTCGGAGTTCCAGCAGCGCAATTGGTTAGCTCATGGTACTTATACAAAGTGAGAATTGCCAATAGAGACAGAAAAAGATTTAAATACATAAGTGATCTGATAAATGCTAATTATAGCTAAGTCTTTGCACTATTAGGTTAACAAAACTGAAAACACAGAGACTACGCAGTGCTGGTGAGGATGTGAGGAAAAAGGCAGATACAGATTGTTGGTGGAAGTCTAAGTCAGTACAGCAAGGCTGGAAATGATTGGAAGAGGTGCCACCCAGCCATTAATGTCAAAGTTTCATATGTATAAACCGTGTGTCCCCACCACTTTAACTCTAAGAATTACTGTGTAAGCACCAATGATCTCAGTCAGTTCCCAGCTCTGCCAAGTGTCCTTGTGCAACCTTGAGTCTTGGGTATCATCTGTACAGAAGGGATATTAATAGCTCCTATAGCTAAGTGTTGTGAGGAAATTAACAAAGTGATAAAGGTGAACTCCTCAGCACCATGACACAAAGCTCAAGTGAATGCAGCCCTAACAGGGAGCACAACCCAACAAGGGTTCCATGTGGCCCTGGTGGGACACCTGTCTCCCTGGTAGATCTTTATTATATTTACATTATTCTCTTATGTTTGTAGTAGTTATTCAACCTTTCAAGATAAGGGAAATATAGCCCCATTTTTTAGAAGAGAAAACAAGAGGTTCTGAGTGGTCAAGTGCTCTGCATGGTTATGTGATAGGCTTGGTACTAAGACACAGGTCTGTGAGAAGGCATCCTTGATCCAGTAGAGAGAAGGGGCTGGGGGGAATATCTAGGGGGTAGGAATCTAATAGAAGAGATATGAACTTGACATTTTCAAGGGAGAAAAGCAAATAGCAGTACTGTCAAGAATGTCCTGGTCTTCAGGCATCAGCAAGTGCCACCTTTCCCTACCACATTGCCAAAAATTTATACGTTTCATAATTATCAAGTGATGGAAACAGCCATGCTTATGCCTCGGTGACAGTCACTTAGGAATTTGGTTTCTATTAATATTTAAAATGTTGGTATGTGATAACCCAGTGGTCCCCCTCCTTGATTTCTACCCTGGGAGACATGACTGACACACAGGTTCAGGGAAGCAAATAGAGGTTATACTGCAGTTGTTATATAGCAAAACCAAAGCCATCCTGATTACTAGCAAGGAGAGTAAAGAACATTCAGTGATTTTGGATGCTGTATGCTGTGAAGCCATGAAGAGAAATGAGTGGGGGTCTCTATGTGCTGATGTGGAAAGAACCCTACAGTGGGGTGCTGAAGCAAAATTTACAGAATGAGACCATTTAGGTAAATGTTCAGAATAACACCAGGAACCTCTCAGGCAAAATAATACTCTAAATGTCACCCATTGAAATGCAATGGGCAGCAAAGTATGCAGATCTGAAGCATAAGGCTTGATGAATTTTGAAAAATGTGTGCACCCTTGCCACAACCAATTGGTGAGGTCTGGCCCCACCACATTCCCCATGTCCCCTTCCAATAGGAAGATTCCTCAGAAGGAAGTTTACTGAATGTCACCTAATGGAATTCTACAGAATATGCCCACTCCTGTCTGGCTCCTTCACTGGGTCACCTCACATATAATAGGGTCTCTGCTCCTTTTCTCTGTCATACGTATTTCATCATGTTCATATGCTGTAATTTGTTTCTCTTTTCTCCTGCAGATGAACATTTCAGATCCTTTAGATTTTGGCCACTCCCATTCGTGTACATGACTTTACATGGGCATTAGCATGTAGCATGAGTGTGCTGGACCTTGTTCAGCTATAGTCTGTATTCCCCAAAGTGACATTTTCTTAACCAACTACATGTCAATTTATAGGAAAATAAAATCTGCTTGTAAAAAATCTGGGAGGCAGGAGGGGACCAAAACTGAAGGGCTATAGCCTATTATATTCTCTCTTTTTTTAAAAAACGAATGTAGGAATGCCTTTAGGGGTAGTTAAAAGTTCATTTTCAAGTTCCTAAAGTGGGGATTGGAAAAAGCTACGCCTGGAATCTGGCTCAGCTTCCTGTTTGGCTTGCTCTCTCTGTGGTCAGGTACGGCCAGATGACAGCAGGCAGCTACTGCTACATCGGTCCCCAGGGAATCGTCCATGGCACAGTGGTGAGATACTGGCCGCACCTGTATAAGAGGGTGAATCCTGGGAGGCGAATGTGGCAGGAGATAGTGAGTACCTGGCCTCCTCTGCCTGCAGCTCACTGTGCTGAATGCTGCACGTCGATACCTGGGCATCGAGGAGTTGGCTGGGAAAGTCTTTGTCACCTCTGGGCTTGGTGGGATGAGCGGGGCTCAGGCCAAGGCTGCAGTCATCGTGGGTTGTATTGGTGTGATAGCAGAGGTGAGTGGCAGTAGCTTTTGTCTTTGTTCGTCCCTCCTTCCCTCCCTCTCTCCCTTCCTTTCAGAGCTGCTCACACCTATACTTCTCATCTTCTCTCACCCTCAAACCCTCCACAAACCCCTGCACAACCTCACTGGGTAGGCTCCCACTATAGCACATGTTTGCTCTTTTCAAAGTGTCCATCACCCTCCGCAGTCGATGCCTATTGACTGCCTTTCCATGCAACTGTGATCATCCATTTATGGGACACTTCCCTATGTCCCATCAAACTCCTGGACTCTAGATGGGAGAGAATAAATGTTAACAAATAAATGAGTGTAGACTTCCCCAACTTGAACAGTGCAGAGTCAGGTGGAAGAGGCAGACAAGTCACCCCTCAGTAGAGGTGTATGTGGATACTTTACTTTCAGTGGGTCTCATTCCTCTCTTTGGTAGGTAGCAAGGACAAGAAGAGAAGCAAAATGTTGAGGAACTTAGGAGCTTTGAAATAAGCCTTGGGGATATAAACCAATGTAATTTGTACCTAGTTGATATTAATTCTGTATCATACATACGTGTACTTGTTAGGGCTGAGTTGGGCTGCAAGTAATAGAAAATGCATCTATAGTGACTCACATGAATGGGGTTTTATTTTTCTTGTGTCAGTAACAGTACCAGCATTGGTTCAGCAGCTCAGTGATGTCAGGTTCAACATCTCTAGATTCTACCAGGTTCCCTTCATGCATACAAAATTTCTGCCCAAGCCCAAGCCATCCCAACCACATTCAAAGCAGGAAGAAGTAAGAAGGGAAATATCAGCTATGACTGATTGTTTCAGCAGGAAAATCATGTCTCGGAAACTCCTTTTATCTCATTGGTCAGTCTTGAATCAGGTGTATGTTCTTACCTACAAAGGAGGATAAGAACAGTACACAGGTTGGTGTAATTAATGGTTCATTAATGGTTGTGGTTCATCTGCTGGAGCTGAATAGCGTCATCCTGAATTTTGAAATCTTGTTTCTGGTAGCAAAGGAGACAAGAAGTGGAATTAGTGTAAAGGAAGCTCACAGTGCCTGCCCCAAGACTGTGTAATAAAAGGAGTGGTCTCAGCACCTAAAGAGACAGCACCTAAATAGTGTACTTTGATATTCTCAGGATAATTTGTAACAAGTGGCTCTGTGCTTCATGGCCCCAGGTTGATAAAGCAGCTCTTGTAAAACGTCACCAGCAAGGCTGGCTGATGGAAGTGACTGACAGCTTGGACCACTGCATTGAGAGACTCAGGTACAGCTGCTGCTGCTACTGGAGCACTGGAAGGGGGAGACCATGAGAAGAGGCTGGGAGGCTGGGCTTCTTTGTATGGGGCTTTTTAATACCTGATACCTGGTTACAGGTGGGCACCACACCACGTGCTGAGCCAGAGGTCGTCCTGTAGAAATGTCACATGATGAACCTTGAAAGATCCTATTTCTCACCAGTTGTTGTCTAAAGTGAATAGGAGATTACTGCATGTGTATCCACCGTGATGGGTTTCAGCTCGTTCTCTTGGTGTTCATTGCTCAGCCTCAGTTTCATGAAGGGTGTACCTTGTGTTTCTCACTGTGTGGTCTCAGGAACCTGGCACATGACAAGTGCTCACCTACTTACCTGCTCACCTGCTCACTTTTTGGGAAGTGCCTATTGGAATCACACTTCTCCCATGGCTCCATGGACTTGGCAGGGGCAAATCTCACTCTCACTGTGCTGACTGCTTGCCTGTGTGGCTTGGTGGTGGCATTTCTCCTCCCATTTGGTGTCTTCAGCGATATTTAGTGGAGACATAATGGAAGTAGCTGCTCTGGATACTACTACTTGGGTGCCAAATTTGAGGAAACCCAAAACTTTAAAGAGCAGAGTCCTGTTTGGGGCAGTGGTTCCCTAGTGTGGCTCCAATGAGAATCATGAAGGGGAGCTTCCAAGTTGTTTATACATGAGAAATAACACAGTGACCTTCCAAATATACCCATTATTCAGAGCACACCCTATTTTAACATAGATCTTTCTAAAACACCAATTTCACCACAGTACCTCCCTGTTTAAAACTCTTAGAGATCCCAGCACCTACAAAAAGCCCTACAAAACCAAAAACACCTCTCAGATGTCTGTTAATAATAGGTGAAATTCCCAACTCCAGGCATGGCACCAAAGGATCTTGCCAGACATAGCTCTTGTCCAGGTTTCATGCTGTGCATCTTGAGGATGCACACAGCATGCACACATACACACATACATCCACACAAAAACACACATAAATGCATACACATGCTCATACATATAACCACAGACATGCACATAAACACATACATCCACACATACACATGTATGCACATACACACAGGTGCATACATGTATGCATATGTGAACACACATGCACAATATGCACATACATACAAAACTAAATCAGTTTGAAGGGCTTTCTTGAATACTTGGTCTACTCCACTGTATAGACTGAGCAGAGGAAGAAACTGATGGAGATGCAGTTAGCCTTCTATAGGCTTTCGGTTCCTGTGATCCTCCTTCCTGGATGTTTCATGATCCACACTGGCCTCCATCACTGCTTTGAGATGTGTCCTTTCCTGCTTCAGTAGTATGGCCTTGTTTTTTTTTTTTTTTTTTTTTTTGGTATTAGTACTAGGGATTGACCACAGAATGCACTGAGCTAAATCCCCAGGTCTTTTTTTATCTTTTAAATTTTTTATTTTGAGTCAGGGTCTTACTAAGTCAATAAGTTGCCATATTGGGCTCAAGCTTGTGATTCCAGAGTGCTGGGATTACAGGTCTGCACTACTACAGCTGGTTTACCTGCCCCTCATGAGTGCAAGGATGTGCCTGGCTCCCACAGTCTTCTTTTTTTCCAGCCCAATGTGCAGTTCATCTACATACCTAGCGGGGCCACTCCGTTTGACCCATTTTGGTTTTTGACACCTCTACCACCCACAAATTCTATTATTTATTTCCACCCTCTGTTCACCAAAATAGGTTTTGATTCTTGTTCTTCTATTTTTCCAAACAAGTTTGAAAATCCTCTTTAGTGAATAATTTCAGGACCCCTGGAGTGAGTTCTATGAAGATCCTGATTCTGACAGCCATAGCCCTGATCCTGTGAACCTTCTTAGGAAGAGTTATCACCAGTGTGGGGCTAGTTTTCCCATCAGGGGCATTCAAGTCTGCCTTTTTCCCTTTTGGTTTTGCGTTCTGAACAAGAGATGAGGACATTAAAGTCCGTACTTCACAGGCCCCACACTCACACACAATCCTCTTAGTGGCCTCCTAGCACATCTTACCTGTGAAATGATAGGAGGCAGGCTGGTCGGGGCAGTTGTGGACAGACATGGCAGGGCCATCTGTTCTGCTTTTGTGTACTTCTAGGGAAGCAAGGAAAAAGAAGGAGGTACTCAGTCTTGGTTACCATGGCAATGTAGTGGACCTTTGGTAAGTAGGGGGCTGGGAATTGGTAGTGTTACGGTGACCAGGTGAAGCCCTCCCAGCAAAGCTCCTGACCCTGACCAGATACTTCCAGGGTGCAAACTTTGAGCCTCAGCCCAGTCCTGCCTTGAACAACCCCACGCCCACCCACACCCGTGACAGCCTTCCCATCAGTGCCCTTTCCAGGACGTGGGTGGGAAAATGGGCTGCAATCACCACATGGCTGCCCCAGCCTAGGTCTCATACCATGCATCCCCTTCTTCTCCAGGGAGCACCTCGTCCATGAATTGGACACCACAGGAGAGCTCTTGGTGGATCTTGGGTCAGATCAGACATCCTGCCATAACCCATTTAATGGAGGCTACTACCCTGTGCAGCTCAGCTTCATTGAGGCCCAGCACCTCATGGCTTCCAACCCACCTGCTTTCAAGGACCTAGTGCAGGAAAGGTGAGAGCAGGCCCAGTGCTTCTCAGGGTGGGGACAGCAGGACCTTCTGGTCTGGGCAGCATACTTTACCTGAGTCTGGCTGAAACCTGGTTCTCAAGTGACTAGATGTGTGATACTGGGCAAAACCTTAACCTGTCCAAGCCTCTGCCTCCTCCTGTCAGACAATCATGAACACATATTCCTCCTGGGAACACTGGAGATATTTGAAAAATCTTCAGCACTTCTGACTTAAATCAGCCCTTTTCATCTTTTTTCCCCAAGGGCCAAATGGGTTGGTGAACTATAAATGCTTGTTTGTAGGGGCTTCCAGCTAGGTCTTGAAAGATACAGAGGGCTTAAACAGATGGTAGGGTGGGAGAAGCACAGGGCTTTCTAGGCAGTAGGGGTTGGAAGCCATCAAAAGGCTTGATGGGGTGGGGCTGGGAGTCTGTAGTGGAACACCAGTGGGAGAGCTGACTTGCCTGCTTGTTGCAGCTTAAGAAGGCACATCTCAGCCATCAACAGGCTGGCCAAAGAAAACTTCTTCTTTTGGGACTATGGCAATGCCTTCCTTTTGGAGGCACACAGAGCAGGTAGGTAGAAGGAAGGCTGAGAACCTCCATTCTCTACTGCTTCATATTCACTTACTCTGCCAGAGGATCACCCAGAAAGTGCCCAGGGGAGGCTTCACTGTGCCTCTGCCCAAGCATTCCTTCGGCAAGCTGACCTTGCTGGGTGGTTGGGCATCTCACGGTCTCAGTTTCTCCATGTACTTTAAGAACTTAAAGTGCCACAGAGAGAGTAGGCACAATGCTCAGGAATGGGTTCCAGTGCCAAACTATGCAACTCTCCTTTTCTAGATGGAAACTTCTTTCTATAAGACTTCCAGTGCATTCACAGAAGAGTCTCCCTCCCAACCAGGGCCTCCTTCCTGGGCAATGATGCTCCAGTGGGCCACTGGAGACAGGTGCTGAGTACACAGACAAATGTGTCCATGCCCTGCATCCAGGCCACATAAATGGTAGCATGCCATCAACAAGGCTGCATTCTGCATTTGATCCTCTTCTTTTACTTAAAAAAAAAAAAGCATTTTGCTGGTGGGTTGTTTGGTTAGATCATCATTTGGGGTAACCCTCTTGGTCCTCATCCTGAGCTGGTGATTCTGTCCACAGGAGCAGATGTGGCAAAGAAGGGTGCCAATAAGACAGAATTCCGTTACCCCTCATATGTCCAACACATTATGGGGTAAGTAATAGGGGAGCTGATGGTTTTGGGATACCTAGGGCCATTCCTATCCCCTTTCAGGGTCTGGGACCTGGCACATAGGTCAGAAAAGCATAAAACTATGACCACCACTGAGGTCATACATGAAATCCTTTCATGACCTCAGAGTGGCCAGGTACAGGGTCATAGTATTCCCACCATAAAATACTGGCAAAGAGGAACTAACAATGTGGAGAATTTCTTCAGGGCCACAGTGAGAGAACAGAGAAATCCAAGGAAGCCAGTAGCAAAGGTCACTTTCTGTGAACACCCCGACCTATGAGTACTCAAAACCTTAGTGGCACTGCTGAAGAGGTCGCTGCCCATCCTATAGCCATGGCTCAAGTTCATGAAGACCAGGACCTGTTGTGGTCCTGGAGCCCATACACCCACCTGGCTGTGCAAGGTAGGTCCAGGGTGAAGAGAAGCATCCCAGGACAGTCAGAGGAGGAAGAACCAGGAAGAGGACCAGGACCAAGGGCAGAGGTTACAGAGCCAAGCTGAGAAGTCTAGGCTTTACAACTCACAATGGTCAGTGTATACAGATGGGGCAAAGAGGGCAAAGGTCACATTCTCAGATTCACTGTGGGATGTGGAGGCAGAGCCAGGAGTGAGCTGCAGTACAGAACAGCTGGGCATTCCCATGGGAGGTAACAAAAGAAAGAAGCCCTTGAGGGAAGCACCCAGAATGCCCTGGCAAGTGCAGGAGCCCTAGAGGGACATTTAGTGACAGAACCCCTCCACCAGAGGTCACTCAGTCATGGAAATGGGCCACCTGGGAAGTCAGTTGACTTAACAAAGTGAGTTCACCAAAGGCCAAGTCCCTATATAGACTCCTTTCTTTCAACCATAGCTTTGGGTGACTGATTTTTATGTAGTCTTTGCAACAGTAGTTCAAGGAAATTTCTATTTGTCCTTGTCCCAGCTCCTCGATCAGGCAGAGAAGATATGGTGCAGCCTAAAAAGGGGAGACAGATTGGAGAGGATTGAGGGGCATGAGGGAGACTAAGAGGCATGAAGTAACTGAAGGGGAAGAAGAGGAGTTGAGAAAGGGAGGGCACGGAGGGATAAGGAGGGGACTGAGAATAAAGCAGGTCCTCTGATACTGCTGTTGAGTTGGAGACCTGAGAGTGTCAAGCTTCATCTGAATGCTGATCCCCTCTTCCCTGGGCAACCATATGCTGTTCCCCTGGTCCTGGCAGAAGGTGCTACCAGCCCAGAAGCCCTAGTTGAGGAGGTGTTTGTCCTTGCAGGGACATATTCTCCCAGGGATTTGGGCCTTTCCGCTGGGTATGCACATCGAGGGACCCCCAGGACTTGGCTGTCACAGACCAGCTGGCCACATCTGTGCTGGAGAAGGCCATTGCCGATGGAGGTGACACTGTTGGTGGGGAATGCTCATGAGTGGGTAGTTTCCAAAGCCTCTTCCTCTGTAAGGTGCCTGGCATGGGGAATCCTGGCCTCTGAATGTTGTTATGAGCCCTGGAAGCATATGCCCTATGTGCTCCATCATGCTCTAGAACTTTGCTAAGTGTGCAGTCAGGACCTTCTGATTGAAAATGACAGAAAGCCATTGTGTTAATTAGCTTTCCATCACAAAATACCTGAGAAAATCAATTTAACAGAAGGAAAGGTTTATTTTAGCTCACATTGTCTTTGGGTCTATGGTGAGGCCTCGCATCAGGGCAGAAGCACATGGTGGAGCAGCTAAGAAGCAAAGAGAGACAAGAAGCCTGAGTCCCAGTATTTCCTTCAGTGGTATGCTCCCAAAGACCTGACAACACCCAATTAATTCTCTAAAGGTTCCATCATCTGACAATAACATACAGGCTGGCTACCAAGCCCCAGCTCATGGGCTTTGAAGGAAATATCAGATCCAAACTATAGGAGCCACTCAAACTGGCTAAAGCAGAAGGGTCCTTCAGGCTCAGACAACCTAGTAGTCACAGCAGGGGTTTACAGCAATCCCTCTCTGGCCCAGATTCTCTCCTGCATGTCATCTGGCCCCTGAAAGCCCTTGAGCACTGGCCTTGGATTTCTGTCAACAGCACTGCTGATTCCTGTCAGTTGTCTTTCATGAGCATACCACCAGTGTCTTGGGACCCATCCAACCTGCCTGGTCCACTCAAATGTTCTTTAAATCAGTAGCTTCAAAATTGGTCTTAGCTTTTGTGGATGCAGAATTGGGTCTGTCTCTTTGACCTGGATGACTATGCTCTTACTGAGTTTGTGTGTTCCTGTCCTTTTCTTAAACCACACTGCTCTTGTCAAATGCATTTGACATTGTTGTCATGTGGAGAAAAGGAGGCAATTAGGAAATAGTCTCAATTGCCAGAGTTCTCACTCCTGCTTCTCAGTGGCATTTCTGCAGACCTAGGTGGCCTTCTCTCATGGGAGAATTTCTCAGCCTTAGCTGCTTGCTCTAAGACCCTAGGGCCCATTTTAACCCTGCTACCGACTCCAGGTCCCATGGCCTATGTCAAGGGTCCAGGCCACACAGATCCAGGAGCCAAGAGGAGTGGAGGAAGAACCCAGGGCCTTCTCTTAGGAAATCTGGATCTATGCTTCTCCAGGCCTCCCTGGCTTCAAAGAGCTCCCCAGCCCTTGGCAGGTGGGCTGCTGAGTATTTAACAGCCAGCACTCTGAAAAGAAGCCCTGGGCTAATGACTATGGTGCAAATATTCCCAGCATGATTGACTTCAAGCTATGACTGTGACTTGGCTCTGTGAAGTTTTCACAAGGAAGATTTGACAGACACAGATAACCTTGAGTGCATAGATCATAGAAAAGGGCAGTGCAATAATATGCAGGGGTGAATCTGGAGTATTGCTTTTTTTTTTTCCTTCAGTACTGGAGATTGCACCCAAGGTCTTTGAACTAAGACACAGCCTCAGTTCTTTTTTTAAATAAAATGTTTTATTTTGAGACAAGGTCTTAATATTAGTTGCTAAGTGGCCAGGCTGGGCTTGAACTTGCAATCCTTCTACCTCAGCCTCCCAGAGTGCTGGGATAAAGGCATGCACCAGCCAATTGCCTTCATTTTTAATATAATTTTTTAAAATATAAGTTTATTTAAGTAAGATTTTAATGATATCTCTGTTGACCACTGACTCACACAATTTCCAAAAAATTAGTCATCCTACTCTCATGAGATGATATGAGCTGTTCCTATGCACCATGATCACCACCCCTTCCACTCACTCTCCTGGGATAGGCCAAGTTCATTCCCACCACACAGCTTTGGCACTGACTTTTCCTTCTGCCTAGGACTCTGTTCCTGCTGAGCCTTGTGTAGCCAACTTCTCAGCATTTAGGACTCAGCCTGACTGTCACCTTGGGGGAGTCTTTGGTCGCCCAACCCACTACCCTAGTGATGACTGCATCACACTCTCTTATTGTCTCATGACCAGCCCAAGCCTCTGTTTCTGGTACCTAGCAAAGCGGTTGTTATACAGCAGGCCCTGATTAGCTGTTAGCTGATGGAATGGACGTAGGACCAGGAGTGGGCTGCACAGTGGAATGTGCTGGGGGTTATGTGTTGGGCTCCCTGGCCCTGAGTGCTGGCTCCAGTGATGTGGTCACAGCAGGTGCCTATGGCCAGCAGTCTGCAGAAGGGTGAGGACTCCCTGGCAGGAGCTCCTAGTGCCTGTGATATCCTTCCCCTTTCTCCCTACAGTGAAGCCATCTGTGAAACTGCAGTATATGGACAATATCCGCTGGATCCGAGAAGCTGCCAAGCATCAGCTGGTGAGGATTCCAGCCTGGGGGCCTAAAAGAGTGGGCTGCAGGGCTTGGAGAAGGCCAAGCTTTCAGGATACTGCCTAGAATTGAGGCAAAGCTAACAGGTTCTCACCCAGCACATAGCACGTAGCTTGCTGTTCCCTGGGAGGGTACAAGACTCTGGACCCTGTGCGACTGTTCACAGCCACCCCATGGTGACCTGCCATCTTGCTCAAGAAAAAAGAGACAGACAAAGAAGTTGGGACCTTGTAAAAGGTGGCCTGGATAGTGATGTGGAGCAACTAGAACACTTATGCACTGTTGGTAGGAACATAAAGTGGTACAGCTGCTGTGGAAAATAGTCTAGATGTTTATCAAAAAATAGAAAAGAAAACTACCATATGATCCAGCCATCCTACATATGGGTATACAGTGGTACCTGGGTTCACAAACTCAATTTTTTCCACAACTCTGATCACAAACCAAATTGGATGAGAACCAAATCAAATTCAATGGTAGGTTCCATCTTGACTTTATGAGGAAATTAGATTCAGTTCTTGTCCAATTCAGTTTGCAACCAGAATTGTGGGCAGAGTTAAGTAGGTGAAGCAAGGTACCACTCTATATCCGAAAGGATTGGAAGGAGGATCTCAAAGAGCTATTTTTATGTGCATGTTTATAGCAATGATTTTCCCTGTAGCTAAAATAAGAAAGCACTCCAAATGTCCATGGACAAATGAATGTATAAACAAAATGTGCTCCCTGCTTACAGTAGTGATTAGTTACTTTTCTTGTTGCTGAGACAAAATACCCAA
The DNA here is from genome assembly GCF_000247695.1 of Heterocephalus glaber. The sequence continues at coordinate 92,710 of NW_004624773.1, forward strand.
CACCCAAAGTTAAAGGAGGAAAAGTTTATTTGGCTCACAGTTTAAGAGGTTTTGGTTCATAGTTGGCTGGCTATAAGGAAGGGTGGCATGGCAGAGAAGCCTCACAGAGAAGAAACAGTTAATGGTGGGCAGAGGGTAGAAGGCAGCAAGTGACAAGTAACAAGTATGGACCCTCTTTCTGTTCCTTATATCCTATCCAGGCTACCCACCCTTAGGGCAGGTAGCACTTACACCCAGGGTGGGGTAGCCTTAATCCTAGCATCATGCCATGAATCAATCACAGCATCACATCCTTGATCCCAACTTCACACACTCTAGGTGCTGCCAACTCTGCAAAGCCTACATAAGGCTCTAGGGGAACATCTAGATACAAGCCATAACAAGTGGAATCTTATTTGGCCTTTACATGGAAGGGAATTCTGATACTTGCTGCCACATGGGTGAACCCTGGAAATGTTATGCTGAGTGAAATAAGACAAATACAAAAGGATAAATACTGTATGATTCCATTCATATTGTATGAGGTCCATACAATAATCAAATTCACAGAGACAGGAAGCAGGATGGTGGGGTCCAGGGACTAGGGGAGAGGGAATGGGTAGTTAGTGTTCAATGAGGACAAAGTTTCATTTAGAAAAAGAAGGAAAAATTCTGTAGATGGATGGTGATGATGATTACAGAACATTATGCATGAATATAATGCCACCGAGCTATATACTAAAATAATCAGTGGTCGATTTTATATTATGTATATTTTACCACATAAAACAAATTGAGGAAACTAAAAATGGTTTTTCAGGGCTCTGAGGCAGTGACCAGGGTTGTTCTTTATCCAGTTATTCAAAATAGCTTTCTGGAGAGTTGGCTCTGCAGAAGATGAAAGCTCAGGCTCTGGAGCCCAACTCATCTCTACCATCTTCTCAGCTGTGTGTTGCAAGGCAAGTGGCTCAGCCTTTCTGAGCCCCACACTTTCATCTAGTGGAGATGTGGTGACAGATCTTGGGGCAGGCCTTCTATGGCCCTCCCTGTGCACAGGCTGCCATGCCAGATGCTAAGAGAGCTGTATCATGCCTCATTTCTGTGAGTGCCTGTGAAACAAAACACTAGCAGAGGGGTACAAAGTAGGAGCTACTTCATACACAGAGGTCAGGAAAGGTGTATGATATGTCTGCTCACTGAGAGAGCAGCCACCATATGACATTCATGGGAGGCTGAGGAAACAGCCAGCGCACAGGCCACCAGGTGGGACCAGGCTAGGGGTAATGAGGACAAAATGAAAAAAGGGAAGGAAAATTAGCTCACCTGCCTTTAGCCATGGGTCATGTCTGTACTAATGTGTCCTTGGCCTGGGGTCCCAGGGCCTAGTGGGAACTGCTTCTGCTCGCCTGGGTTGTCCCAACATATGCAGTGGTTTGCATTTGTGTCCCAGTCACAAAAATCTGTGTGCCAGCACCAGACTGTGATGGGGCTAAATTAGAGACACTCAAGTCCAAGGCCAGGGAGTTTAGGGCTCAGGAGATTAAGTAGTTGGCCAGTCCAGAGAAGGGCTGGAGGAGAAAAGAGGCTGGGGCCTTGAGGAAAGGCCACCGGCATAGCCAAAAATGGGTCAGTGGGAGGTGCTGAGAGCCATGGGTATGTGGAAAGGCCAGTAAGTGCTGCCACGGGGGCAGGAAACAGGATTATTCTTCTGGTTTTGCGTTAAAATATTCAGATTGTGTTCTTCCTAATTACTATGTAGTGCTTTTCTTCTTGTGAGTGATGGTAACTACAGAGGATTTGTCTTTTTTAAAACTTTGACTGAGATGCTTTTAATGAACATTCTTGACAAATTTGGCAATTCTATGTCAGTTCTTCTCCAGTTTTCCAATTTTCCCCCTCTGGATCCAAGATATGTGAAAATCTCAATGAGACTGATTTACACTTAGGAATATTTCCAAAAGTATTTGAGGCACCTGATGTGAGTAAAATAAGGATGTTCAATAGAAACTCAGGAGGATGGAAGATGCAATCAGACTAGCTGCCCTGCCCAAACCAGAGTTTATGGGCAGGTGCAAGGTTGCATCCATAAACATTTCTTGCCCTCTTTTGCCCCGTGCCTGGACCAGCTCACCAGGCATCAGGGACAATGGCAATGTTTCTTATTTGGAGAAACTATAGTTTCTCAGCCCTGGCACCATTGATATGAGACCAGATAATTTTTTAATTGTAGTAAAATATGCACAAACATAAAATTTACCATTTGGGGTACATACATCAGTGGCATTAAGTACATTAACATTAACAACCACCATTTATCTCCAGAGCTTTTCTATCTTCCCAAACGGAAACTCTGTCCTCATTAAACACTATTCTCCTACACTCACCACTCCTGGAACTCACCATTTTACTTTCTCTCTCTATGAATATGACTGCTCTAGGGACTTCATATAAGTGCAAACATATATTTTTGTGGCTGGCTTATTTCTCTTAGCATAATATCTCCAAGATTCCTGCATGTTGTAGCCTGTGTCAAAATTTCCTTCCTTAGCATCATAGGGAAATTGGTTCCAGGAGCCCCATGTAGACCAAAATAAACAGAAGGTCGAGTACCTTACATACAATGGTGTAGCATTTGCATAGAATCTATGCATATCCTTCCATATACTTTAAATCATTTTAAAAATACTTCTAATACCTAGTACAGTATAAATGCTATGCCAATATACTCTATAGCAACAAAAAAGAAATGAATGATGCTGCTGTGAACATGGGCGCACAAATATCTAAGCCCTTGAGTACTGGATAAATTTTTGTTGGGGCCACTGTTGGATGTTGGCAACATTCTACCCATGCCAGCAGCACACAAGAATGTTTCCAGTTATTGCCAAATATCATCCTGGTTGAGAACTATGGGGCTAAACAATGATTCATTTTCATTTTCAGAATCTTTTGCCTCCTGGGAACAATTGACCATCCAGAGGTGCTATTATACATGGAAATTGATTATATGGGTGCTGAAACAGGCACAGGGGTCCAAGTCCCAACCCGTGGGGAGGTTGCTTAGCTTCTCTATAAAATGGAGCTTTTGATGAGGACAACAGTATTTTCTTCTCAGTACTCACAAAGGAAGACTATAAGAAAAGTACTTGGGATGAGCCAGGCACAAACAGGTATCACATTAAGTGATGGTAGTATTAGTGTTGGAAGGACTCCAGCAGGAGTGATGCTCCAAGTAGGTAATCTCCCTAGTGCACAGGTGACTCCAGGGAGGAACCTTAGGAGTGATGGTCCATGAAATGGTATCTGGTGGCCCAGAGATCATGTGGACACACAATGGATGGTATACTGTCTGGTGAGCTAGATACAAGGGTGTGCCCAGGCTTTCAGACTTTATAACCACCACAAATGTCAAGGTCTTCCACATATCCCTAGAGGGGCCATCAGGCTTCTGGTGCACAGTGTGATATAGCCTGAGAGTCACCTGTATTACCAGGTCCTGGCATGCTTGCCCCTTTGGGCTGAAGGGCTTTCTCACCTTTCTCTTTGCAGGTTGTGGGGTCCCAGGCAAGGATCCTGTACTCAGACCAGAAGGGCCGTGTGGCCATTGCTGTGGCCATTAACCAAGCCATCGCCAGAGGAAATATCAAGGTGATGTATGCTTTGTTCTGAGAGGACTCATCTTAGGCTCTTTCTCATCAATACAGGCCCTAACTTGGGACTTCCCACCTTTGTCTCTGGTCTGTCCCCTCATGCCTCCCCAGTTTTTGAGGAGAGGCCCCCTCATCTGGCCTCAGTAGCTAGTTGTTCAGGAGCAGTGGGTCAGCCCCTATCTGGAAGATCTTGCCTTCCCTTGTCTGAGGCCCAAACCACCACTGTTTATAGGGAAACAAGATTTCAGTGAAAATCTTGGTCTCTGTGGTCAGATAGACAGAGGGGCTCAGAGGTGAACTTTCCTGGGAAGCAGGGCTTGCTTGGGGAGGTGAAGGTATGAGGCAGTAGTGAAGGAGAAGGGAGGAAAAGAATGTCATTGTGGGGGCTTGGGTAACTGGGAGCCAGAGTGACCAGGCCATTTCTCAAACCAAGCCCTGACACCGTTTCTTAGGCAAGTCAGCTGTCTGCTCTGAACCTCAGTTTCCATATTCTGTCAAAAGAGAGTATCATGTTAAAATTTCAAAGAATGGGAATGAGGATTAAATGAGTCAGCTTCTGCAAAAGTAATGTTACATATCTTTTTCTGAGGTATCTTTTCCAAACCATGACAATTTCCCTAGCTTTTGCCCATTTTCCTCCCACCTCGTGGATGCAGAACCCTGGGCACACTTGCTTGGAGGAGCCTGTCACTCCACTTTTTCTTCTCATGGGCTCATGCCACACAGTTCTTAGTGGCGTCTCTCTGTTTGAATGTGCCAGGAATATTAACTACAAGATGTGAAGGTGAAATTGACAGATGTGTGTAAACACTGTCCCTATGGATGGCTCGGGGCTTTGTATGTGTTTGTAGGGGTGGCACTTCCCAAACACCTGCTTTGTTTACAAGGGCTGCTGGCAAAACTCTCACCTTGCCAGTATCCAGCCAGTCATATAGACAACAGAGTGACTGATTTAATATGCATGCATCCATTCATTCATCCATTTATTCATTCGTGTCTTCATTCATTCATTCATTGAACAACACTCAATTGAGTACCTCCTGTGTGCTGGAATTTTCTAATTACCCAGTACACATTAGCAGACATGATAAACACAGTCCCAGCCCTGTTATATTATTTAGTCTAATGAAGGAAAACTGACCACACACAACTATAGGTATAAATTAAGAGAGACTTTCAGATGCTGATGGACACTTTGAGGAACATGAACCAAGGAAATGATGTCAAGAGTGATGGGGTGATCAGGACAGGATTTCTGAGTTGCCTGCACTGAGCTAAGACCTTAATGCATGGCCAGAGGTGCCAGAATACCTAGACGGAAATGGTTTCACTGCAAAAGTGAAGATGATAAGTCTCTGTCCCCACAGAGACTGGCAAAAATGTTCCTGGCAATGATTTTGTCTAAGTAACCAAGGCATTTTATATCCTCCCATCCTGCAGGCCCCAGTGGTTCTGAGCCGAGACCACCATGATGTGAGTGGCACTGACAGCCCCTTCAGAGAGACTTCCAACGTATATGATGGTTCTGCCTTCTGTGCAGGTGAGAAAGACCAAAACAAAAAATGTTTTTAAAATTTTATGTGCTGGATACAGTGGTATGTAACTAGTCCCACCTACTCAGCAGGCCGATGCACCAAGATCTCTTGAGCACAGGAGTTCAAGAGCAGCCTCAGCAACATATAGCAATACCCCTCTCAAACTTGAAAGAAAAAAGAGAGAAGGAAGAGGGAGAGGGAGGCAAAGTGGATGAGAAAAGAGAGAAAGAAAGCAAGAGAGAGAGAGAGAGAGTTACGTTTGGATTTTTTAAAAATTGATTTATTCATTTGATCTCTTTATTGTGACAGATGTTCTGGTATCTGAGAGACTTGGCAGAGGATAGGGTAACCAGCCCTGGACTGAGAGAGTTCTGGAATGTAAGACTTCCAGTTTTAAAATTAGGCCAGTTTCAGGCAAGCTGGGATAGCTTGATACCCTAAACTCAGGTATACATCTGACCATGTCACTTGCCAGGTGAATTTAAGGCCTTAGAAGAGAAGCTGATTCCTTGGCTTTCCAAATTCTAGAGCTGTATTTCTTGTATTTCTTGGCTCATGGCCCCTTTTCAATCTTCACAGCCCAGGACCAGGGAGAAAAAAAAAATTTTTAGGATTCTTCCTGATCTCTGTGAGCACCCAGTGGGAGTTCTGGAGGAAAAGCCTACAAGAGGGAGCAAACCCCTTACACCTGTGTCCCCAGGGGCCTCACAGTCTCAGTTCATGCTCATCTTTCAACAATGTGTTATAAGGTTCTGCTTCCCTCTTCAGGTGCCCATTCTCTCTAGATTGCAGGTTACATGATTGTGCTGTTGTAACCAAACACAATGGGCTCCTCCTTTGGTTAGTGCAAAGCCAGTAAGCACAAGGAGGAGAAAAAAGAGTGAAGAAAGCTTCTTACTTACAACAAGTAAGGAGAGCTCTGGGCATAACTCCCAAACCAATATCTCTCTCCAAAGAACAAAAGCAAGAGGCTTTTATTGGGAAAATACATACATATTCATATAGGAAAGACTCTGTTACATAAAGATGGGCAAATTCCTGAGCATGTTCAATCGGAAATCATGCTTCTTCATATATCCTACATTCAAAAATAGTGAAGAACTCCTTCTGAACAGAGAATTTAGTATTATAATGAGCAAAGTTTATCCTAGGTCCCTTAAAAGAGTGAGTCAGATTGACTCAGCAGTTTTGGATAGTTCCTTGTGGGTTTCTCTGGAAGGCTTTATCTGAAACAAACAACAACAAACAAACTTGAACAAGTATTAACAGTTACTTAAAGGGGCAGCAGCTGTTCCCCTATAAGCATAGGTGACTCCCTCTAGAAGTACCTGCCTAGCAGCTAACACTGCAGACTCATTTCTTTGATAGGGAAAGTCATTCCTTTGAAGTCTGGCTATCCCTCATTTTTAAAGAGAGAGAGTGATGTTCTGACTCCTTGTATTTCTGAAGCTAACACTGGAATCACATCCCTTTTAATTCTTTTGCTCTTTCTGCTTCTAGGCACTTTATCTGGCTTTCAATACAATGAGTATAAATATATGGAAGAACAATAGGGAAAACTTGGCATTTGTCAATTTCTCCTGCTTCAGCTTGGGGTCATCACACACAAATTATTGCTGTTTCTAAAGTCACCTATCCCTATTCCCTATTTGCCCAGTTGTTGCCCTACCCTTCAGCTCAAGCAGTGGCCAGAGCTTAGCCTGGTCCCCAGGTCTGCCTTGTACACTGAATGATGAGTGGTAATTTCTCTGTTTCTGCAGACATGGCTGTCCAGAATTTCGTGGGAGATGCCTGTCGTGGAGCCACCTGGGTTGCACTTCACAATGGAGGGGGCGTGGGCTGGTAAGATGTCGGAGGACAAGTTGTGGGAGGACAAGTCTTGGGGAGGCTGAAGTTGAATTCCTGGCTAATCTAAGGAGCAGGGAATGCTACAGCTTGGAGAGGAACACAGCTTCCAAGCCTTGGCTCTACTGGCCATGTCTGAGCTAACCTTTGTCTGTTTTGGCCGGATCGAGTAATCATCTGCCCTGCATAGCCAAGTCTGTAACAGTCAAACTTCCCAGAGCATTCTAGAGGGCTGGCTTAACCACATGCCCACTGAGGCTGTAATTCTGAGCTGCAGCCTAGTTAGCTGACTTTAATTAGTAGAAAATGTGTCTGGAATGTGTGTCCTTTCCAATACATGAACTAGAGAAAACCAGGATGGAGAGCTGCCTGGTTATTTGGTGCCTGGCATTTTGGCATCTGATTAACCTGTCAGTTCTAGAGGGGAAGAGGGAGATTCTAAAAGAGGTTGGGTAGCTTGTCCAAGGCTACAGACCTTCTGGAAAAGACAGAGTTTGAACTCAGATCTGTCTCCCTAGGATCCATCAGGCTCCATGCACAGGAACATAGGCCGACAAGACACTGAAACCAATGCCCTTGGTCCTCACTGTTCTTGAGAGCACTTGTGGGGAAGTACCACAAATTTACCTTGGGGATCCATAAAACTTGTACAAGTACATAATTTAACTTGTCAGATACTTCTACAAGGTTTATTACAAAAGCGGCAGGAAGATCTGTCCCGGAATCATTCCTACTCCGATGGGAAACCACCCTCAACCCTCCACCTGTAGTTTTTTCTTTGTTTTACTTAAATCCATGCTTCTGTGTTTTAAATTTATCTTGAGGTTTCTTGATTTGCTTTGCCAGTTTTTGTACTATCTACTGGCTCCTTGTGGGGTTCTTCTCTTCTCAGGACTAGCAATAAAAGTTGTGAGTCAAATTCAGCTCCTTCCATTGTCCCAATCTTCTCTCAGACCCTCTGTTCAGTGGCTGCCTTTGTCCTGTACCCAGTGGTCAAGTTTAGCAAGGGCACTAACAGGCTAGTTGCAGCCTTGTGTGCTGACATTGATCTTTAGATGGTTGGCTGCAGGATGGGGTCATCTGACCATGCCACTTAACTTTTGTTTCTTATTGACAAAATGAGTAGAGTAATAATAACTGTTTTGTGGACTAATGGTGACAGTTAAATGAATTAATGATAATAGCTAATATATATACAGAGTGTAATATGTGGGAAGACCTCTAAGCAATTTGTATATGTTAACTCATCTAATTGACTCCTTTACTATACCAGACATTTATTTTTCTTTATGTTTGACACAGGAGTTTTTTTAGGGGGAGTGGGTAGGGATTAAATCCAAGGTCCCATATTCCACTTTTATGTTTTCCACAAAGTTACAGTTAATTGTCCCAACATCTCTTGTGAATAACCCCAAATTCTCCATTAATTGCGATGCTTTATCATTCCCATCTTCCTGGGCTTTGTACGCTCAAGATTCTTCTGCGATCAATTTGCTTAAATCAGCTCAATCTGAGTGTCCTTGTCCTCTGACCCTCTGGGGTTTAGGCTCCTGAAAAATATAGTCCTAATCTCCAAAAGCCCCCTCTGGTTGAAGGACACATCAATATGACTACTGGCCACCTTCTCCTCTTGTACCCAGCATCAGCCTCTAACAGGTGAATGGTAATGACATGAGATCTATTCAGAGCACCTTCAACCTAAAGGAGTAGGACTGCCCAGGTACAGAGATCGGGTACAGGGCAGAGTAATGGCCTGGGGCAGTGGCAGCTGCCCACTCACAGAAGGTACTCAGCATCTAGGATGCTGGAAACTTCCAGGGCCACAGCATACCCCAGCTTCCTTGGTGAGAACTGGTTGAAGTCAGTCAAGGCCCATGCCGAGGAGAAGCAGGTAAAGCTAGACAGATGTGAAAGATGAGAGAGTAGGGAAAAGAAATGTATATTTTATGTGCAGGAAGGAGATAAAGAAGATCACTGCAAGTGAGGAATATGAAACAAGAGGGACATATTTGCAAAAAAGCAAAGAAAGGGGTTGGCAAAATCAAGTGCATTTTCTGTGTGTATGACTGAGGGCAGAGGAGTCTGGGCAGGAATAGAAACCAGGTCCACCCAAGGAAGCAGCATCCCATGGAAGCCCTTCATAATGGTCTAGATAACAACCTCAAGCTGAGGATAGAGAAGGTCATTCTAAGTTGATAGAAAATAACTGCAGGCCAAACATGTGAGAAGTAGAATTGTGTTAACATACCTAGGATTCAGATTACATTTATTGAGAAATGAATTTTATTGAGAAATAAGAGCAGGGCAAAACCTCTTGGAGACAGTTAAAGCCATAGTCAGAGAAAGGCAAGAAAATGAGAAATATTGAAAATAAAGGAACTTAGTCTTTGGATCAGGTAGTCAGGACTCCACAGTATACCTGAAGCAAGTAGAAAGAAGGAACAAAAAAGATGAAGACAACAAAGATAAAATCAGGAAAAATGACAGTTGAACTGAGTGACACAAGAGATATCTCCTTATAGGAGAGTGCTCTGAGAGGGGAGGAGAAGGACATTACATCCCACCATGTGGTCAGGCAGGCTTCAAAGCAGTGACACCAAATGGGTCCTGGCAGTGGGCAACAGGTCCACAGATCCAGCTCAAAGGCACAGTCGGGCAGAGAGGCCTGGATGCACCCATTGCCTTTTTGGCTGTGCTTCTCCAGAACCCACATGGCTCCTGCATCTGCTAGTCTGCACGGTCCAGGATATAGAGACTGATGTGACCCAGCACCCTGCCTCTGACACTGACACCTTCTTGAACCAACACTTCTAAAACATGTCTCTACCTGCTCTATGCAGGGTCAGGAATTATGAATGACATAGCAACATCTCTGCCTCTTGCAGGGGTGAGGTGATCAATGGGGGATTTGGTCTCATGCTGGACGGATCCCCAGAGGTGGAGCACAAAGCCAGGATGATGCTCAGCTGGGACGTCTCCAATGGCGTAAGTCTCCCCAGGCCTCTCCACCTTATTTTCTTTCTTCTCTGTGGCTCTGCCTGCTCACATTGCTGCTGGACTATAGTTCTCCCCTTTTTCCCCAAAGGATACTCAGAAGCTTGTCCTGCCCTCTGGGCACTGCCAGGACTCGCTCCTCACCAGACCAATCCCATATCATTCTCAAGTATTTCAAGAATCTCCCTGCCACTGACCTCACCCCACCAGTCTGGCCTCTGTCTACACAGGCAGCCCTGGAAGTACCAGTGCTTTTTCCCACAGAGCACTCCTCAGTTCTGGTATTGAGAGACCTCACTTTCTTTGCTCTTGTTGTTGCTTGGGATGAACCTAGGGCTTCAAACACATGATAAGTATAGACTCTGCCATTGAACAACATCTCCAGCCTTACCTCCAAGGTCCACTGTCTTTGAAGGCAGATCAGAGAGTGGCAGATTCTTCACCCCTTGTTGTGCAACGATGACCAACTTTGCTGTAATGTAGCATTCTCCATGGGGCAGGGGGCAGAATTCTCTGTGACTACATCATGGACAGCCCAGAAGGAGAGGGAAACACCTCAAATGGAGGTCAGAGGTGATGGGCAAGGGTATATGGGATGTGAGTGAAATGGGGAGAGGACTCAGGGACCAAGAACAAAAGTCTAGGCAGTGTGACATTGGGTGGCTGAGGACCCCTGGCGTTGGGTCCAGAAGCCAAGTGTAAGGGTGGAGGGGTATCTGGCAGTGCTCATGCAACAGGAGCCACAGGGACTCCAGCAGGGAGTGAAAGTTGTTTGTCCTGAAGCAATGAGCACAGGGTCAGACACTTTGCATTTTCATTCTAGGAAACCCCACTGGCAATGGTGTGGAGATGAGTTGGAGGAGGCATGGGGATATGGGATGGGCTAGTTGGCAAGAATGGCAGCAAAGAAACAATGAATGCTTGTGAGGCTGTGGGGGAAAGGAACACTCCTACATTGTTGATGGGAATGTAAACTAGTACAACTTGTAGCCAGCTCCCTCCTGCTCTGGGTCCTTGTTTGGTTAAAGAAGATTGAAGCTGACCAAGCAGCAAGCCGTGGAGAATGATGGAGTGCGTGTTTATTAGGAAGAATAAAAAGAAAAGCCCCCTGCCAACAGGGAGGTGTTTCCAAAAGGCAGAAAAACTGTAGATGTGTAAGTTCAGGGGCTTTTATACAGTTTTTGCTACAGGTGAATGTGACAGAATGCAGGGATGATCCTAGTTGTTGCCAGTCCTTTGATTTTCAGAAAGCAGACTGTCTCGATTGTATCCCATACCTCCAAGGCTTCTTCCAATTTGTTTAGGAATTTGTCTTCTGTCCTTTGCATTCCATTAGGTCCTGATAGTCAGTTTCTTAAGTTAATTATTCAGGCCCTTTGTAGTCAACTCATGTAAGCCTTGACCTTTATTTATGTTAGCTACTGGGGACCTGTGCGCAAACTTCCTTCTATCTTCTGGCCTCACAACCACTATGGAAATCAGAATGGAGATTCCACAAAAAACTAAAAATACAAATTCCATTTGACTTAGTTACACCTCTCCTGGATATATTCCCCCCAAAATTAAAAGACATCATACTACAATGGTACATGCATACCGCTATTATAGCAGTGCAAATCACAATAGCTAAGCTCTGGAACAACCTAGGTACCTGTCAAAAGATGAATGGATAAAGAAAATATGGTGTATTTGCCCAGTGGAATGTTATTCAACCATAAAGAAAAATGAAATCATCTCATTTGAAGAGACCATCATGCTAAACAAAATAAGCCAAACTCAGAAAGTTAAATATCATATGCTTTCTTTTATATGAGAAACCTAAAATATACATAAATGAATGACTAAAGTAAATGAGTGATGCTAAGAAACTGGAGATCAAAGGAAGGAGTGCAAAGCGGGAAAGGGGTCAAGGGATCGAAAATGAGCAAGATATGGTATACACATGTATCAGTTTCTCAAAACAGACACTGCTATTCTATAATATGTTTTAAAAAACAGAATGGAAGCAGGGGTTGGGGAGGTACTATGACCATGATCTAGAAGAGAACAAGATAGGGAGAAAGACGTGGACTGGAGAGGGGTTCCAAAGGTGGAGCTGAGATGAACACAGATTCTGAGGGCAGAGAGGAGGGAAGTACTTTGGATCATTCCTGAGTTCCTGGCCAAATCCCTCTGGGTGAAGACAAGGCCACTCTTAAACATGGGAAAGGTGGGGCTGCTGGAATGACAGCTAGTTTCAGATCAAAAGACAGTAAATCAATTAAGTAATCTACATTAGACTGGAAGAGGTCTGAACTGAAGCTAGGGATGAGGCAGATGGAAAGAGGCTGGCTCCACAGTGGCATCCGAGGTCTGCAAAGTGAAGGAAGATCGGGAGTTTGGGAGTCAAAACACCTTGTAGGGTACTCAGTGATGTTGACATCAACTGCTGCATATTCCTTTTCATCAGGTGGCCAGGCGCTGCTGGTCTGGGAACCCAAAGGCCTATGAGATCATCTGTCAGACGATGCAGGAGAACAGTGGCTTAGTGGTAACACTTCCCCACGACGTGACAGATGAGTGCATGCTCCAGCAAGCCCTGCAACCCTGAGAGGAATCTAGAAGCCAGCTGCAGTCTTCTTTGTCTCCCTTCCTCCCTTGGCTGTCCTCACCCTCCTCATTTCAACACACCTCCTACACACTTCACTTCTGGGCTTCATGCTCAAGCCCTTATGTGGCCCTCACAGCACTCTAGATGGGTCCCATTTTACAGGCAAGCCCCAGAGAGATGATGCCACGTGTCCATGACCATATTGCTTACGAGGACCCCAAGGAGGGTAGGGCACATCTTTTCCAAGGCCAAGTCCTCGATCTTCCTACAGGGTAGACACCAGCTGTGGGGTGACTGGCATGAATTGGCCAATCTGAGCACCCACCAGGTCTTTCCTAAGCCCCCCAGAGTTCTCTCTGGATTTTATCACATCACTCTACTTCCTGTCTCCTGCCTGTGCATCTGTCTGTTCCTCAGCACCCCAGGCTTGGGGATAAAAAGGAGGAGCCTAGAAAGGAAAATAAATAGGAAATAAAGGAAAAAATAAAGAATGTATGCCTCACATCCTGGCAGGGTGGGAGTGGACTGGTGGGAGTGAGCAGCTTGGTGTACCCCAGGGAAAGGGATCATTGGCTAGGGAAATAAGGGGAGAGGAGGGCACCCCTTCTGGCCAGCACAGCATGAACTGCTCTCTGGGAGCCCTAATTGGGATATAGGTGTTCTACAGGAACCACTTTGGTCCCTGACACTAGAGCCTTGCACCTCTCCCTCAACCCCAAATCCTAGCCATAGCTAGACCCAGAGCCTCCACCCCACTACCTTGGAGATCAGGTCCATGGTAAGGACCCAGGCAAAAGGAATTAAATAGCCACACTTCTGGTCCTTCATTTTGAAGATGGCACTTATTTAGCATCCCCTACCCTCAGGGCCTCTACTGCCTCCCTGCCTCCTGGCTGTGCTATGCTTCTTCTTCACCTAGGCTCACTCTCCCCTTGGAGGCACTACAGGCTCTCCTGTAACTTGAGAAAGCACAAGGTTCGTGGGTGAGGAGAGAGTATGGAGAAAGATCCCCAGAGAGACCACTAACTCCAGCCCCAGAGGTGGCCAGGCTGGAGTGGGGACATTTCCTGTGTTTGGCTCACACAGTGATTTGGACCCGGTTTGAACCTTTTGTCTTGTCAGAGCAGTTACCTTTGGGGAGGGGCATGAGGGGTCCACCAGTGGCCCCATCCAAGACAGGCTATGCATGGCCTCATCCTGTTGTGGGACAAAGGCCTGGGAGATAAGGATGGGGTTACTTTGTCCTTGTGCCGAGAAGCCAGTGACACATGCCCCTTTCCTTTGCAAGTAATTATGCTTTATCAATGACATACCAACCCTCAAATAAAATTTTAATTTAAATGATACTATTGGAGATAGATCATAGAAGCTACGTTAATCAGCTTTGCATTGGCATAATGAACTATCTGAGTCAATTAACTTGGAAAGAGAAAAGATTTATTTTGGCTCATAGTTCTGGATGTTCCAATCCAATATCAGGAGGCCTTACAGTTTTAGGGCTCTAGCAAGGATAATAGGTGACAATGGCAGGGAGTATATGGCACAGCAAACTGCTTAATCATGATTCAGGGAGCAAAGAGAGAAAGGATGGACCAAAGTCCCATCATTACCCTACTCTGTTTGACTTCTGTGAGGCAGGTCTTTCTTAGACCTCTGCAGTGACCTCTTGTCTAGCCTCCTTGCCTCCGTTCTTACCCTAATTCTATGTTGGAGACTCTGCTCTCAGGGACACCATTGTAAAATACAATGGTAGCATGTAACACCTCTGCCTAAAAACCTACAGTGGTTCCTCTAACCCTTGCTGGATCCTCAAGGCCTGAGGACCCAGATATAGATGAGGACCCTAATATAGCAAGGCTCCTTGGAGACTGTGAAGGTCAGCAAGGAGGTGGAGGAAGACCTAGAGCAGAAGGTTCACAAGTACCCACAGAGGAGAGCAAGTCACACAGGACAGGCAAGATACCACCTTCCAAATGTCCATAAGGCTGACTACACCTGCTTGAAAAATACTCTAAAAAAGTAATATAAGTCATTATTGAAAAAGGGAGAAAAAATAGAAGAGGGTGATATCCATATTGCTATCAAGTATTTTCCAATAAAATTTTCTTTTTACTTTTACTGTGGTAAAGTACACACAACATAAAATTTACTACTGTAAACATTTTTCAGTGCCCAGTTAATTGGCATTAAATACATTCACATTGTTGTGTAATCATCACCTCCATCCATTTCCCAAATTTTTCTATCTTCTCAAGCTGAAACTCTGTCCTCATGAAGCATTACACTTTTCATTCCCCCTCCCCAGTCTCTGGCAACCACTCTTCTTTCTGAATCTATGAATCTGGTTACTTTAAAGACCTCACATATGTGAGAATCATACAGTGTTTACCCTTTTGTGTCTGGCTTTTTTCACTTAGTATTATGTTCTTAAAGTTCATCTATGTTGTAGCATATGTCAGAATTTCCTTCTTTTTAAAATGCTGGATAATATGTCATTGTATAGATAGAAAACATTTTGCTTACCATTCCTCTATCAATGGACAGGTCTTTTACTTCCACCTTTTGGGTACTATGAATAATGCTCCCATAACACAGGTGTTTTCAGTTCTTTTGAATATGTACCCAGAAATTTGACTGCAGAATCATATGATAATTTTATGTTTAATATTTTGAGGAACTAGAAAAATGTTTTCCATGGTAGAAAAATACATGTTTAATCATAAAATTATTTTTTAAAACATTTGCTTGTTATTTAAAATACAATCAAATAATGCCAAAGGGAACCAAGTGTAAACACAAAGCCCCTTTTTCCCACCTCACTTCAGAAGTAATCAAATGTGCTAGCAGTTTCTTATGTTTCTTCCTAGAAAATTGCAAAGTATATGGAACTATATGCACACATAGGCAGTTTTCTTTCTCATACACAAATGGCATCATCCTAACCAATGTTCTGTACTGACTTTTAAAATATACTCTAATAGGAATACATATAACATAAAAGTCATCACCACTGTCTAATTTCAAAACAGTTCCATTACCTTATAAAGCAAACTTGTAGCTATTAGCAGCTGTCCTAACTCCCCCTCTCCCTCTAGCCACTGATAATCTCTAACCTATTTTTTACCTATATGGATTAAACAATCCCAACATTTCATATAAGGAAAATCACATAACATGTAGGCTTTTGTGACTGGCTTCTTTCTCTTAGCATAATATTTTCAAGGTTCATCCATGTTGCAGCATGTGTTAGCATTTCGTTCCTTTTTAATGGCTGAAAAATACTGTATCCATTGTATGAACAGATCACATTTTATTCACCCATTCATCTGTTGATCTGATGAACACTTGGGTTACTTTTTTTGGTTATGATGGCTAATGCTGCTATGAACATTCACACTCAAGTTTCTGTGTGGACACATTTTTTCTTCAGTAGATATCTAAGAGTGGATCATGTGGAAATTCTGTTTAACTTTTTCCCCCCCTGTACCAGGGATCGAACTCTGGACCTTGCGCTTATGAGGCAGGTGTGGTGCCACTGAGCTAAATCCTGGGCTCAGTCTATGTTAAACTTTTTTTTTTTTTGGTACCGGGGATCGAACTATGTTAAACTTTTTGAAGAAGCTGTTTTCCATATGACATCATTTTACATTCCCACCCACAATGTACAAGTGTTCCTATTTTTTATATCCTCACCAACACTTGTTCTTTTCTGCTTTTAAAATATGCTATCCTAGTAAGGTGCAGTGATATCTCATTGTGATTTTGATTTGAATTTCCCTAATTTCCCTAATGATTAATGCCGTTGAGCATCTTTCCTTACAGTTTTTGGACATTTGCTTATCTTTTTTGGAGAAATGTCTATTTGAATCCTTTGCCCTTTTAAAAATTGGGTTGTCTTCTTGTTTATTTATGAGTACCTTCTGTATTCTGGACAGTAGATCCCTATCCGATACATGATTTGGAAATTTCTCTTCCATTCTATGGGTTGTCTTTTCACTTATTAATGCCCTTTGACTCATAAAGGTTTTTAATTTTGATGAAGGCAAATTCATTTTTCTTCCATTGCTGATGCTTTTGATATTACCTGTAACAAACTACGCCCTAATCCAAGGTTATGCAGATTTATAACCATGCTTTCTTCTAATACATAGTTTTAGGTCTTACATTTAGGTCTATAACATCAATTTTAAGTCAATTTTTGTATGTGATGTGAGACACACAGTACTACCATTGTTGAAAAGACCACTGTAGCCTCCACTAAATGGTATTAGAACAACATATTTTGGCATATATTCATATATACACACATGTATATATAATAGATGTATCTTGTTTTTAATATTATGATATACTTTATTTTAAAAATACCTCTAATGGTAATAAAACATTTGCTTATTTGTAAATATGTACTGGGAATCTCCCCTACCAGGCTCTGGGCATTCATCTATGCATGAGACACAGTTCCCATGCTGCAGAAGCCTACATTCTAGACAGGGAGATAGTGAATGAATAGGGAAGGCAGAAGGGGGCACCTAAACAACTGCATGATGAAAGCTATAAAAACAAGCAAGGTGAGAGGTGGGAAATAGGGGGCCTGAGTAAAGGTGTAGTTTAGAAAGTTAACAAGGTCCTCCCAGAAGAATCAAAGAAATCTCTGCCAAGTGTATGAGGAAGGAACCAGCTTGACCTGTTGGAGAACCTGAGGAAATGGTGTGCAGTGCAGCACAGGCAGGCAGTGAGATTGTACAGTAAGAGGGAGGGTGCTGGGAAAAGAAGGTAAACTCTTTCCTATGCTTGGGGGTGTGAAGAGCAGACTAGCAAGGCCTTATGGGCAATGGAGAGCAAGGGGAAGGTGCGCAATGATTAGACCTGCATTTTTAGATCACAAAAGCTTGCCATGTGGAGAATAGATTGAATTAAGGCAGTAGGGTGAATGGAGACTGAAACCAGATACTAAGATATTTTTCTAAAAATCTAGGAGTGAAATATGAGTTTAGATTTGGGTAGTGGTGAAGCCAAGAAGTGGGGACGGGGGACTCCAGATTGAATATTCAGCTCCTCATAGAAAGAAAAGGATAGCAGAGTCCTGGGAACAGTGACAAACTTAGCTTCGGTAGGCTGAGGCTGTGTCAAGTTTGTAGAAAATATAGGTAGCAATGTAGGCGGGGGGTTCCATCAGGGAGGCTTGGGTTGGCACCCAAAGAACCTGAGGAGCTCACGTGAGGGCCATTAGCGGGTGAGTGGGCACTTTAATAAGCTCATAGGGAAGTGGTACAGCCTGATGAATGTTGAAACCCAGAATTTACCTGCTCCTGATTCTGTGACCTCAAGCAAAGGACTGGACTTCCCTGTGCCTTTTTCCTGAAACTTGTAAATTAGCTCGTATTTCCAGTGTTTAGGACACAGTAAACGCTTACGAGATGTCCATTAGTATTAATCTTTGCGTCTGCACTACCTAGATACAAAAATATGACAAAGTCAGAGGAGCCTGGAGGATGCACGGAGAAAGAAAAAGAGGCTTACAAAAACTGCGGAGGAGCCCGCGGCGACCCGCCCTGCCCCGTAGCCTCGGGTCTGGGACAACCCTAACCGCTCTGCGCGCCACGCCCACTACTCTCGCTGCGCACGCGCCGAACCTTGGCTGCGGCGTCTCCTAGGGGCGTCCAGAGCACGTCGCACGCATGCCTGAGAGGGGCGGGCCGCTTTTCTTCCAAGGTGGCGGCCGCTTCGCTGCTGCTGGGCCCAAAATGGATCTCCCAGTTCTGGTTGCCGCTCCGACGGCGCGCGGAGGCCAACATGGCGGCGGCTCTCCAAGCCGGCTTCGCCGAGGCCCGGGGCCACCTCCCAACGCGAGCGCCGGGCGTCGCCGCCTACTACTACTGAAGGACTCGGAAGATGGCGGGCCCGGGCCAAGATGCAGAGAGGACCCTGGGCCGAGCCCGTCGCCCTCCGAGGACGGCAGTGACTCCTTCTTGGTCTTGCTGGAAGTGGCGCGCGGCGGTACCGCGGAGGCCGCCGGGCGGCAGGACGCGGAGCCAGACCCTGGCGCGAGCTCGGCGGGCCGCCCTGAGCAGGCCTCCAGCGGCCCGGCCGGCGCCGCCCTCGCGGGCACCGTCACCATCAACAACCAAGACCTGCTGGTGCGCTTCGATCACGGAGTCTTCACGTTGGCCGCCGCACCGCCGTCCGCTCCTGCTCCGTCTGGCGGCCGCCGGCCCACAAAACCGGGCACCGAGACCCCGAGCTCCGCGGAGCGTCATCGCGGGCCCTCGGGCTCCAGCTCTGGCGTGCCGGGCTATCGATGCCCCGAGCCGCAGTGCGCTCTGGCCTTCTCTAAGAAGCACCAGCTCAAGGTGCACCTGCTAACGCACGGCGGCCTGCAGGCCCGGCGGCCCTTCAAGTGCCCGCTTGAGGGCTGCGGCTGGGCCTTCACCACCTCCTACAAGCTCAAGCGGCACCTGCAGTCGCACGACAAGCTGCGGCCCTTCAGCTGCCCGGTGGGCGGTTGCGGCAAGAAGTTCACTACCGTCTACAACCTGAAAGCGCACATGAAGGGACACGAGCAAGAGAGCTTGTTTAAGTGCGAAGTGTGCGCCGAGCGCTTCCCCACGCACGCCAAACTCAGTTCCCACCAGCGAAGCCACTTCGAGCCTGAGCGCCCCTACAAGTGTGATTTTCCCGGTAACCGAGGATTGTGGGGATGGGCGGGCTCAGTGACTGAGGGCGCTGGACAGCCAGCCGGGCAGAGATAACAAATCTACCGCTCCAAGTGGTGCCACCCCCTCTGTCTACGCAGCGTTTTAGTGTGGGCTACTTGATTTAAGTAAGAGGCTGATCTAAGTAAAGACGCACTTCCGTGTTTGTGTTCTAGTTCCAGGTGATTAGATTTGAAGTTTGGACGCTGTCTTGCTGCAGGATTTCCACTATGAGGTAGCACAAATAATCATAGCTGCCCGTGGGGAGGGCAACAGAGCTCTAAGATGTTTCCATTTAATTGATGAAAATGGTAATACGTCTGCATGGAAGAATTAGAAGTCAGGCCTTTATATTCCTTAGTCTTGTGGTTTAGAAATATTCTGTCGTCATATATTGATGGGCACTCTCCGAACTGGAGGAACAAAGATGAATATGCCTAGCCAGGTTAGGTACAACACACAACACGATGCACACACTGAGAGAATGGCCACAGGTGTATGGCACATCCATTTTTGTATCTTTTATACTTTATATTCATTGCATTTCTCAATTCTGTGAAGTTTTTAAAAGTCCTTTTAAGTTTGTGAAATTTTAAAACTATTCTCATTTTACAGATACTAAGGCCGAGCAGTATGGATAAAATCCGCTGCTGGTTCTTCCTCCAGTGTGTTTACCTGCACTGACTGGGAATGTAAGACTCCAACACAATGAACTTTTCCCTGGGCTAGGCAGGTTAGGCCCTCTCAAAAGGACAGGCTTACCTCCAGAGGAGCAAGAGAACATTCCTGGTCTGGAAGACTGGAGAATAGGGTAGGAGCTGGCTTTGGGGGAGGGTGAACTGTAGAGTGGTGTGGGCTGTGCGAGGCTGTTGGAGGGCCTTCCCTAACCTGTTTATTGAAATGTACTTCAGAGCACTGGGTATGTAACTCAGTGGTAGAATGATTGCCTAGCATGCACAACGTTCCATTCCTAGCACAGTAAAAACAACCCCTCCACACACACTCAGACGTATTTGAGCAAGCTCCTAGTGTGCCTCTTGCATGCATATTAACATACACATGCACTGCTCTCCTAATAGTAATGTATACTTTAATGTAATGTATGCATTATAAAGTATAATAGGGATTTTGAGTGGTGTGAAGAGTATTAACAGGCTCTAATATTTTCTTCTCACATGCCTTTGAATGGTCTTGTGCATTCATTCCTCTGTGTGGAAGACATGACTTTAGACTACTGACTCAGCCTACTTCAGTGGTACACTCTTTTTAGCTACACGTTTGTGAAAATATCATGGTGGTTGTAGACTCTGGTGAAAAGGACATTATTCTGTGTATAAGCTATGAATGGTCTGGATCTGGTTTGCTTCAAAGCATAAGGATCCCCTGGGGGTTTTATGTTTCTTGGTCACTGGGCCAGATGAGGGGCTGGTGAAGCACCATTCAGTGGTCCAGGCACAGGTTTCTTCAGGGCTTGAGCCAGAGAATGTCAGTGGGAATGGTGGTGGTGTTGGTGGTGGTGGGTGGTTCAGATAGGAAAGATTGCAGAGGTAGGATCAAAGGGGCATGGTTGTTGATTGGCACACCTGGGATAGGGAGATCTTGATAAGATAATGGAGCATGTCTGTATTCAGGTTTACTGGAGCAATTGTGTGAACACACCAAAGCCCAAAATAGGGAATGCAAGGAACTAAATTCAGGCCAAAAAGGGTGTTTAGGAAGATTTCTGTTAGGGAAAGTAGGGTTCTTTGGTCTTCTGCTTTTATGTAGTGTATAACTGTGTGGTGATTTACAGGCACACTGATAGCTACAACAAAGACACCTGTAAAACTTCTTGTGATTTAATGTCTTCCACCCTGTTTGAGCACTGAACATTTTTGTCAAAAGAATATTGGTGAAGTGTAGGCTTTTGGGCTGGTGGTACAGTTGGGGGCTAAGGAAGTGGAGGGAAAAGCCAGATGAGTGACAATTATGAAGCAGAACAATGAGGAAATGGACAAAAGGACAAAAAGAAGCCAGATAACATGGTGCTGGCAATTACAAAGGAGAAAGTTCCTAAGTGTAGAGGATGTAACATCACCCCAAAGAAGTGAAAAGTCTTATTATCAAGATGGTTTATAACCTTCAAAGCTCAACTCCACTAGACAAAATCTTGTTCATAAATTGTTAATTTCTCTTCTGGGGTTTTCTTATGCCTCACACATGCGGTATTGACATTTGAGTTCATGGAAGGTACATCTAATGCATGCAAGATCAGTACAACAGAACTGGCAAGCAGATAGCTGGGCTTGGAGGTCTTTTTCTTGATCAGTTGCTCCATCTCCAAGTTGCATTGTCCATGTGCCTATGGGCTGCTGTCAGCTACCCCTGCTGTAGTTATTATAAAGCCAAATATTCACATTAGATGGAGCTTCTGAGTCATTTTTTTCAAGGTGAACTGTGTCCTGGGTTGCAGCTAGCATTAACTGCATTGTATGATTTTTTTTTTTTTAAACACACTGTGAGCAGAGTTTGTGTTTTCTTTGTTCAGGCTGCGAGAAGACATTCATCACAGTGAGTGCCCTGTTTTCCCATAACCGAGCCCACTTCAGGGAACAAGAGCTTTTTTCTTGCTCCTTTCCTGGATGCAGCAAACAGTATGATAAAGCCTGTCGATTGAAAATTCACCTAAGAAGTCATACAGGTAATATATCATCATTTGGACGCAAGGCTTATCTCTCTGGTAGCTGTTGCATTTTTTCATTATGCCACGTCACTTTTCTTTTACAAGGTGAAAGACCATTTATTTGTGACTCGGACAGTTGTGGGTGGACCTTCACCAGCATGTCCAAACTTCTAAGGCATAAAAGGTAATCTTTACATTTTGTTATGTATTACCAGCTTCAAAAATGGATGAATTGTTTGTCAGTAGGAGAAACCCATGGATAGAAATATATAGTGTTTTTTGTTTTTGTTTTTTTAGCTATTTAAAAAGAGTTCAATATAGGTATTGGGGAGACCTGAACCCTACAAAAGAGAAAATTACTCAAAATCTATATATTTTTCATACTTAATTGGTATAGTTTCTATAGTTACCTTTTCTTTTAACATTGTAGAATTAAATTTTCCTCATGTCATTGAAAACTTTTCTTGATGATAGTGACAGTCTTAGGGCCCCAAGTCCAGGCGATGAGATTTACATGTGCATCTTATTCCATCTTCATGACAGCTATGACACTAATAGTCTTCTCTCTTTTGTAAAGTGAGACTCAGAGGATGGATGGTTTTTCTAACCTTGCATAGTTGGGATCTGAGGGGTTTAATATGAAAATATTATTTAGGAAAAGTCACAGTTTTTACAAGTCTACCTAAGAGGATCTTTTTAGCATTGCAGCCAATGTTCTGTGTTCACCTCTCATGGCTCTCTGTGGCTGGGAAAGCTTGTTTATCATGGGAATTTCTAATCAGTGGAAACAGCTTCCTCATTATATTTGGGACTCAGTTGTTCCTACACTGAAACAGCACTAAATTGTTCTGTGTCTGACTTTAGGGCAGGCTGAGTCATTAAAGTAGAATTTCTACTTATGGGGTAGCTAAATTACGAACTTGTTGTGGACTGAAGACAGAATTTCAGATTTTCTGAAATGTGCTGATCATTATTTTTCAGTGGAAAGAACTTGTAGTTTGGTATATTTTGCAGAATTTTAAAGAATCACCCCTGAGGCCTTGTGAGTTGTATGAGTAATCCCCTCCATTGTTTTTCTGCTCTTGCAGGAAACATGATGATGACCGAAGGTTCACCTGCTCTGTGGAAGGCTGTGGCAAATCATTCACCAGAGCAGAGCATCTTAAAGGCCACAGCATAACCCACCTAGGCACAAAGCCATTTGAGTGTCCTGTGGAAGGTAGAGTTTAAAATGTTCCTTTGCACTATTAACTACATACCATGCCAACATTCATGGTGTAAGTTTAAGTTGTTTTAAGGTAAGTTTTACCTTGCTTAAAGACAAGGTAAGTGTAAATTACACAGGTATATTCATTTGGCTTGTTGAGTGAGTCACACCTATTGTCTTGGGAGTTGGAAAGAGTACAGACCTAAAGTCCTGCCAGTTTGCCTCTGGCCCCACCATTGTATTTGTGGCTCTGGTGGCTATGAGGATTAGGTGAAATAATGTGGAAAAAAACCCTTCTTTTGCATCTGGCATATACCTTGGACTCACTAAATGGTAGGTAGCTACTCTTGTTGTAATCGGACAGCAATAAAGCTAGGCTGACTTTTTAAAAGGGTTGTTAGTAACCTTTTTTCTTTAAAATGCTGAAGGCATAGATCATTTGCCAAAAATGTGCTGTGGGGTCCCATCTGTGCCAGCCCTACTATAGTGCTGCAGGTGTCCTAGGAGGCATCAGGCCAAGACAAGTCAGATTGTCCTGTAAATCACTGGCCTCAGCTGCTTCTCTGGGACTTGGTTTCCTTAACTGGAGAAAGGGATAATAAAACTAACTTAAAACTAAGGCCAGTGTGTAGACCATAATGAACACAGTAAAACTGGTATAACCAGGATAGGATAGGGGTAGATAACCAAGCCACAATCCTTCCACCAGCATTCAGCTGGGAGTGCATATAGGTGAACAGATAACATGAAGGCTGTTGTAGAAACACAAAGGGTTCACCCATACTTCCCTTGGGGGGTTGTGGGAACCCCCCTCCCCCCACCCAGTCAGTCTCAGGAGGAGGAATAGGAATCAGATCCATAGGAATAGATGTTAGAGGCAGAAAGACCAGTATGGGCGGGCGAATCTTCAAGAGGTGTAAGAGCAGCAAGCCAGGTGCATAAAGTGATGAGATCATGTACAAGTTGTGCATCAGTGTAGCTTCATGACTAAAAACAGGCCTGCGGGATACTGTAGGTATCCTGGGATGATGGATATGCTTGGGCTAGGGGTTGGAAGCAAGAAGGGAGAAAAGTATATCCGTGACAGAGATAGGAGTTAGAATTAATAGTACATGGTGACAGATTTGGATCCAAATGGAAGTGAGGGAAAGGCAGTAGTTGGTGCTAGTGTGTCTCAGCTGAGGTCAGAATGTGGGGGCTAGTTTGGAGGTGGGATTTGGTTTGATCTTGGTGCATTTTATTTACCTATAGCTTTGTAAGTTCAGATGCTCAGAAGACTGGAACTTGCTGAGCTGGCTGAGCTAGGAGTGAAGCAGGTAGCACATGAGTCATCGTTTAAGTCATGGAAGTGGATGAAC
This sequence comes from Heterocephalus glaber, assembly GCF_000247695.1. The sequence continues at coordinate 117,225 of NW_004624773.1, forward strand.
TTTTCAGTCAGCAGTATAAAGCAAAGAGGCTGTGTAGGGTGGTGATTAAAATTGTGAATTCTGGCATCAGACTGCCTGGATTCAAGTCCCAAGTGTGCCACTTAAGTAGCTCTGGGACCTGCGACAAGCTGCTTAAGCTCTCTGTACTTCTTTTTCTCATTTGTAAAGTGAGTAAAATCTCATCAGGTTATTAGGAGGGCTCAATTAATTGTTAAGTTTTAAGCATATGAAAACATCAGTATATGTCAGTTGCCATTCTTATTATTGTGTGTTTGTTTTTAAGCTTAAAATAGCCCTAGGACTGTACAGGTTCAGGTGGAAAAGTAGGACGGGCATCATGGCAGGAGCCCTGGTGGCAGGTGATGCTGAGCTTAGAGGGAAAATGTGTAAAAAAGGGTCAGCCCAGAGTACCAAGGCTGTCTAAGGTTGGGGAACACCTATAGGGTCATGATAAGTTAATGGTCAAGGTTCTGTGGGGTAACTGAGGCAGAGCTCTGCTCCAGGGCCTTGAAGCATGGCCCGAGTGTGAGGCAGAGGACTGTGCATACTGACAGCTCTTATAGAAGTGACTGGGGCAAGAGTAGTAGCTGACTGCAGAAGAGGGGCAATTATTTTTGAAAAGCTCTCAAGGAGCTTCAAGCAGTCCTAAAATCGAGGTACCAATAGAAGGAGGCTAACAGTGACAGGAGAGAGAGGGAGGACCCATCAGTACTTGACTGAGCAATATTTAGAGAACATTCTCCATGAGGCAGTGGAGAGGGAATTATCTGGTGGAAGGATGGATCCCAGGGCCTGTTCTCTGATTGACGGAGGAAAGTCATTCCCTCTGTTGAGACTGGCTTATGTCATCAGGGTGGTGGGCACAACTGCAGGAGCCCAGGGTCAGGAGATAGACTATTGTAAGAAAAGAGTCTGTAAAGGTAGGATAGGGGTAAATGAGTACGGACCTTGGATGCCTCTGAGGGTAATTTTGAACTTTATTTCATTCTCAAATGAAGCTTTGAACTTTTTTCCAGGTCAGGCTCTGTAGATAAGTATAGCTATATTTGGTCCTCACAACCCTATGAGTTAAGTATTTTACCCATTTTTCAGGAAAGAAAAAGGACTTCTGCAAAGGATAACTTACTTAATAACTAATAGATAGCTGAGCTAGAGTTGGAATCCAGTCACTCATGCCATAGCTGGGTAGCTCCCTTGGCCTGGAACACCCTTCACTGCTACCTGCTCGTGAGATCTTTTTTTTATCTTCTCAGGAGGTATCCCATTTCCTCTGCTTCTAGAGCAGCTCATTGTTTTAGCACTCATTTTATTCTGCCCTTTATTATAAGCGCTGATTGTTTGCAAGTCCTTCCATATCACAAGCCTTTGGCTGCAAGAATTCCACTTCCCCTTTCTGTGTCTGTATGGAGCAGAACTCCAATATATAGGAAAGCAGGGTATGAAGGGAAAGTGGTTGTAATTTTTAGTTTGTCCTGTGTTTACCTCTGGTGATTTTATACAGATTGGAGATGGAAGTGAATAGACTGTGATCAGGGAAATGGCAGCTCTGGCTCCACTCATGCCCTTGACTTAGGAACATTGCCCAGTCTCTGAGTATCAGCTTCAGAGTGGTAAAATGAAAGAAGTTGGGTTTGGTGATCTGTTGAGATAGTTCTAATTCTTAATATCATAGGGTTGTAGTTTTATAGTAATAGCTTAATAGGGGTGACTAATATATATTTTTTGTAACCGAACATGCTGGAGTTGTTTTGAATTAGTCTTGCCAACAACCCCATGTAGTGGGGGAAGAAACGGGAAGAGTTACCCAAAGTCACACATCTTAGCCATGGCAGACACAAGACTTGGTTATTTTTTTGGCCTTTTAAAAACGACTTGCTTTGGATTTTTACTCCTTGTGGTGCTACTTCTGGGGCTGGTCAGTGTTCATCCCTTCCAAGTGACTGGTGCTTGGGAACGTAATCTTATGATTCTGATCTGATGAGGAATTGTTCTTTGGTTTCCTCAGGTATAACTCATTCCTCTCTGTTCCAGGGTGCTGTGCTAGGTTCTCCGCTCGCAGTAGTCTGTACATTCACTCTAAGAAGCACCTTCAGGATGTGGGTGCTCCGAAAAGCCGCTGCCCAGTGTCCAGCTGCAACAGAATCTTCACCTCCAAGCACAGCATGAAGGCTCATATGGTGCGGCAGCATAGCCAGTGCCAAGGTCTGCATTTTAAATCTCTCAGAGAGCTCCAAAGATATGTGAGCCTGGTGCTCATGAGAGAACAGAAATAATTCTATTCCTTCTCACCTCCTTTCTGGGTGGCTAGACTATTAAGATCAGAGCCCGTGGATTTTGGTCACTGAGCTAAGTGGCCTCTTTTGTACTCTCTCCTACCACTTTGTTGCCTCTTACCCTCTTACCCTTCCCTGGTCTTTGAAGTGCTTCCCTTGAGAGTGTTAATTCTTTCACTTGGTTGGTTTTTCCCTAGAATACGTCTCTTAGTCTCTTAAATCTGTGTCTCCTGCTGGGACCTCTCTGAACCTAGTATTGCTGTCTTCCCCTCTCGTTTTTTTTTCCCCACTCACTTTTATTTCTACTGAGCACTCAAGCCTTTTTCCTCCTCTTGCTTCTGCTGTGAAGTAGATTTTATACTGTGGAAGACTTTCCTTTGAGAGGCAACAAGTCCTCCAAGACCTGAGCAGAGTTGTGTTTCAAGCATGGAGAGGGAGAGTGAATGCTGAAGAGAGGATTAGAGAGGTATCATGAAAGAAGTCCAGGGGCACTGAACAAGAAGGGTTCTGAACAAATCAGTACTTGTCATTTGGTACTTTATGGGAAACCTGCTTATCTAGGCCGTATCCATAGTCATGTGGGCAAGGTGTTGAGGGCACCTGGGTAGGAGCAATGGCTCCCTCTTTCTTGGAGCACTCACATAGACCCTGCTCTCTGGGATGTGGGGTTGCTGCTTGTTTGTAGGGCCTGGCTGAGGAAGTCTTAACTTAACTGAAGAATTACTTCTGCTCAGAGTCCATGGAAGCTCTGTATGTTAGTGTAAACAGTCTCTCCTCGTTGTGACCTATGTGGCAAGCACCACTGTGGTGGAGGCAGAGTACCAGTCTGGGGGCACATCCTCTTCCCAGTAGGGAGCCTAGGTAAGGGAACACGTCTTTGAGCCCCATTTCCCTCACCTTTAAAATAAGGAAGAAATTTGAGTAGCTCTTGGAATTAGCCTTGTTTAAGTGCCTATTGCAGAGCCTAATGTACAGTTGGGGCTTGGTGGAAGTTTATGTCATTCCTCTGTTTTTTCTGATCCTGTCTAAAAGTGATCACTTAGTCTCTTTACTTGGTCTCAGGCATTTAAACCTCCTGAAGTTCACAACAATTGCCCATTTTGCTTTGTATTTAAAGAAGTTGCCCTTCTAGCCTCATGAGTGTCTTGAGGACAAGGAGAGTATGTGTCCTACCTAGTGCATGTAAATGATGTCACTGAGTATCACTTTTGTTCACAGATTCTCTCAGCCACCAAGGTCCCTTCTCTCATTCCTGACATTCCCTGTCAAGGTACACCTCCTCCTTTTCCTAACCTGGGTGATATAGTGGCCACCAGAAGCTCAAAGCTGTTCTAGATGAGCTTTCCTTAAACTCTGGTTGGATGTGAGACCCTCTTAGTTGTCTTTGAAATGCCCAATGTATCCCAGGTGTGTATTTAAGATGTATATTGACTTAATTGTATCATTTTTCCTGTCAGCCAGAAGAACAAGTACCACAGTCCTTACCTGGTGGAAAACAAGCACTCAGGAATGTCTGATTACTGTGGGATCATGCCAGGCCTTTCATGGGGTGTTTCATTCACCCTCATGGCAATCCTGGTGGTAATTAGTCTGAGGTGAAAAGGATTTGCCGTGGTTACACTAGTAGGAAGTGCTTGAGGTGGAATTTGAACTGAGATCTGTTCACCTCTCAATGGCATGATCTAACCCTTCCCATTAAGTACTCTACTAACATTTATTTACTGATTTTCTTCATGTGTGTTGTTGCACATGACAGTTTTCCAGGTAATATTTGTAGAATTAATAAAATGCCAAATAGGAAACTCTCTAAATTGGTATCTGTTCACACTGAGATTATTCTTAGTTTCACAGGGAACCAAATCTTTGAGAGGAGCAAGGGAAGTTTTGAAAAATACTGAAGAAGTGAATTTTCCAATTTTAGTTTCTCCAAAGAATCACTCCCATTCCCTTTCAGAGTATTTGATTGGTTCTACAACTCTTACTGATGAAACTTCAAAATCATATAAGAGCTAAAGAAGATACAGTTTTTTGTTTTGTTTTTTTTTGAAGGCAGGGTCTTCAGGGTCTTGCTAAATTCCCCAGGTTGGCCTTGAACTCACAGTGCTCCTGCCTCAGTGTCCCAAGTAGCTGGGATTACAGGCACACAACACCATGCCCACCATGAATTTGGTTTTTTTGTTTGGTTTTTTTTTTTTTTTTTTGGTCTATACATTTCATTCATAGGGTTACATTAAAAATATAGTATATGCTCTGACTCGGCATTCATCCTTGGAAAGAATGAGTTTGTGGTTAGCTAGTACTTGGTATTGGAGGAACAGAAACAGCCCTTTCCCTGTGCACCAGGTACTAGCACAGGATGCTGCACTGGAGATTTTCTAGGGAAAAAATAAAGCACTGTTTGGTTCTGTTGCCGAAATTCACTGTGCTCCCATTTTTTGCTTGCCCAGTGGTTAGACTGTCCTGCAATTTGATATGTTGACGTGGACTTGTATATAAACCCTCAGCTTGAATATTCACTGACCTTTTTTTGAGTATGTTAATGGTTATTGTTTCCCCAGAAGTTTTCTGATTATTAAGATAAATTGAATAATAATCAAATATTTAAATAAATATTTAGTGTTATAATAAAAAATTAAGATTCCAGAA
>NW_004624773.1:122277-164499 GCF_000247695.1 Heterocephalus glaber
TTTTTTTTTTTTTTTGGTACCAGGGATCGGACTCAGGTCCTTGTGCTTGCAAGGCAGGCAGCAGAACCACTGAGCTAAATCCCCAGCCCAATTTCTGTATAATCTTTACATGTTGCAAAGGGCCCCAGAATTGTGCCAGGTGCTGAGGGCACAGAGGTAGGTTAAATGGGCTCTCCACCCTCAAGATTATAATCCTGGCTTGGGGGCCATTAGAGGTTGCATATGTGATGGAGCTGGGTAGGGGAGAGGAGACGAAATAGGAGAAGACATCAAGAAAGTTCCATCTAGGGCAGCAGAGCACCTGGGAGGATCTGATATTCAAACTCTGGGTGTCTACCTAGAGCTAGAGCTTTGATCTCAGCCTAGAACCAGGCAGCTAAGTTTGTTCTCCTTGACTACACCCAGATAGCTCAAATCAGTTTTGGAGTTACAGGTAGTTGTAGAACAGGGCACAGAGTTTGACAAGACATGGGCTGATATAAGCTGATTACAAAAATAACTCCAGACAATGAGAGTTTATTTTACTGGCTTCTGAAGACTATGCCATACAGCATTTTGCAGTTTTCTTGGTTATCTACTGTAGTATAGGAAAAAATGCAGGCTTTGAGACCAGAGAAACTAGAATCAAATCTTACCTTGTTTTTTACCAGTTAACAGGACTTTAGGAAACATTATTTAATCTCTCTCCCGTCATTTCCTCTGGAGAAATCTCTGTCTGCTTGATGATTTGAGACATGTATGTTAAGACCCTGACATTTGGGAAGCTGTCTTTTCCTTTGGTGTCTATCAGCTAGTCACTAACAGTGTGCTAGTAGTGGGTTCCAGCCATCAAGTTCCAGAGAGGATAATAAATGTGGCCTTAGAGGTTACGTCTAACATCTGTAATATAAGCAAGATTTCCTAAGACTTCTGAGGTCATAAATAATGAGTATTCATTCTTTTTGCAGATCTTGTACCTCAACCAGAAGCTCCAAGTTCTCTCACACCAAGCAGTGAACTGAGCAACCCAGGACAAAGTGAGCTCACTAACATAGATATAGCAGCACTCTTCTCTGATGCACCTGCCAACAGTAGTAGTTCAGCAAGTGGGCCAGATGAGGCACTGAACTCTGGAATCCTAACCATTGATGTCACTTCTGTGAGCTCCTCTTTGGGAAAGAACCTCCCTCCTAATAAGAACTCCTTAGGGCCCATGGAACCCCTGGTCTTGGTGGCTCACGGTGATATTCATCCAGGTGTGGATAGCCCTCTTGTTCTTGGGACAGCGGCCACAGTTCTTCAGCCAGGCAGCTTCAGTGTGGACGATGTGCAGGCTGTGAGTCCAGGAACGGTAGGCTGTTTGGTGGCATTGCCCTTGAAGAACTTAAGTCAAGATCCACCTGCTTTGACTTCCAGCAGCAGCTTAGCAGCACATTTCACCACATCAACCTCTTCACGTACTCCCCAAGAAACTGCCAGTGCCCCAGAACTTATAACTTCAATCAAGGTGGAGCGAGACTCACCTCCTCTCCCTGATATGGTTGAGCAGCAGGAGGGAAGCCTAGGGCCAAGCCGGTCTGTGTTCTCCAGCCCCATAGAAAGGCATGGTACCCAGAAGGACACAGAGCTCAGTGCAGGCACTGGCAACCTCTTTTTGGTATGAAGCACTCTATTCAGTCACCACCATATAGCTCACTTCTCTTACACTCAGTTTTGAGGATATTCTGGATTAATCCTTTCTATGCAATTTCTTACTGGTCTGCAAAAGGATGGAACCCTGGACTACAAGTCTGAAAATCTGAATCTGGCCTTGAGTCTTAGAACTGACCTTGAGCAAATCATTTAACCAATTTGATCCTTAAATTCTCAATTATTTCTAAATTAAGGGGATTGGCCAGATGATTTTTAAGGTCCTTTTGACTTCTGTGACTCTGTGATAATGTGTTTATTTTGTTGAAAAACTTGAGGCATTTCATAACATTGAAATGTTTTACCTTTGTGCTTTTCATATAATTACAAGTCCTAGAAGAGGAGAAATTGTGGCATAAACTACCTTTAAAAGTTTAATCGAAACTTTAAAACCATGCCAGAACATTGTTTTAAATTATAATTAAGGGGGAAAAAGGGAGTGGTTTATGAGTCTTTGTTCTTCAAGGTTAATAATACTCCAATTTTGAGGCTGGACAGTTTCACTTTAATTTATATCAATTATGCATTTATTATAATTTAATTTAAAATAATTTAAAGATTCCTGGTAGAGAGTCTGACTTTCTTCAGTGTACAATGGAAGTGATCATCTGCAAAAGTGATTTTTTTCTTTGCAGCACAAGAAATTTGGAGACATGTTATTCAAGTGTTAAATCTTATTTTACTATAGCTTAAAATGTTAAATCTTCTGAATTAGGATCAAGTGGGAGGGCGTTAGGAAATGATCTACCATGGAGCCAACTTTTATTTCTTTCAGTGTGAGAGAAGGCAGTCTCTGTTTCTCCATTTCTGGTGTCTTGCTTGTTGGTGGCAGAGCCACACTTGCCAGCATCTATTTAGGGTGCCACAGCAATGGCTAAGCAACTGGTAACTGGACAAGGATGGATGGGAGGTGGCCATAGGTCAGCCAAGTGGAAAGTTAGTCCCTTGGCATTTGGTGCCTTGGAAAACAGCAGTGTTCTTGTACCTCACTGCATCTCCAGAGCCACAACTATGGGTGGAGGTGGAGAAGCCAGCAAGACCTCAGTCCTAACCCCTTGTTCATTTTCTTGCTAGCTGTGTGAAGTTGGGCTCCCTTGCTTCTCTGAGTACAAATGGTGTGTGGTGAATGGGTTGCAGGTATGCCATGAGCTGTAGAGGGTTATTCTCTCTGTAGTGATAAGTATTAAACTTTTTTATGAAACATTCACAAATATATAACAGTTTACTGTTTTTAAATACTGTTCATTTGGGTCCCTCGTTAATTTTCTGAATCTGGTAGGATACTTACTGTATTGGTCTATAAGACTTTGGAGTGTAGTGGCTGCTGCCAGAGAGGCCTCTGCAGTGAACAGAGAAGGCAGCACTGCCCAAGGCCTGCCATGCAGGGTGCAGATAGTATGGAAAACCTTTCGGTGTTGCTGTAGTAATGTAATCCTGGGGATTCAATGGAAAACTAGGCAATTGAAAAAGCAGGGGGATAGGCAATTCATTTTGTAATAGTTTCTGTATAAAATATTTTAATGTTTTAGACTTTGGAGGAATAAACTCCTCTAGATAATAATATTTACATATTGTTCCAAATCTGATTTTGTTTAGTTATCACTGTAACTGGTTGTAGCATTTGGTTCTGTGTGCCTTTGCTGGATTACTGAACTCTAAAATGTTCCAGAGGCAGGCTTAGGACGTTTCTGTAATTCCCTTGCTACCCTTCCTGTGCTCTTTAGATCAAGTGACTGATACGCTTTTCTTTGGTCTCAGGAAAGTGGGGGCTCAGCAAGAACTGATTACCGAGCCATTCAACTAGCCAAGGAAAAAAAGCAGAAAGGAACTGGGAGCGATGCAGGTGAGGCCGAGTATGCTGCAGTGCTGGTGAACAAGGGGCTGAGTTCTCTTATGTCGCAGTCACAGGCAGAGGAAGCACACAGAACAGATGTTTCTGTGTTCTTTATTTTACTTTTATGTTCAAAATGCCCTTTGATCAACACCTTAGTTTTATGCGAACTTAAAAAATAGTAACAAAATTCCCTGCATGTATAAACATGCTTTACGTACCTAAAAAAGACTCAGTGAAAGGAAGGGATTCAAACACAATTGTCAGTTACATGGAAAGCTATTATGGTAAATGAGCAAAGCAGGCCAGGTATCAGAAAAGCAGAGGAGTGACCTCATGTTATATTGCTGCTAGCCCTGACCTTGATGTGGAGTAGACTAGGGATGGGGCTGCTACTGTCTCCAAGGGCAGCAGTATATGGAGCCAACTCTGTCCTATACCATTGTGGACTCCAGTTTAGAGTTATGTTAAAATCTAGTAGCAGCAGATTATTTGATTTTTAAAATACACTGCATGGATCAACTAAAACCTGGCAGTTTGTGGCCTTATGTGTCTGTCCCTCCTGAAAATGAAATAGTAGGATGCAGTTCTTAAAAGAAACTGGTAAATCCTTGTATAATATTAACATTTTTCAATATGCTATTTTGTATCAGTACTCTTTCATCTTTAAATTTTTTAAGTAGGTATGTAGATTCAGCAATACAATTTTATGTCTTACTCTCTATTCTTAATGCTACAGCTTCTTATTTAAAATAACTATTTTCTGTTAAGCATTTTTTTTAAAAACAAATATTCCCCTTAAAACAAATATTGAATGTTGTATGTGTCACTGTTGTAATTTAAGAAGGGATACCTCAGCAGTTCACAAAGTACTGACACAGAACTTACAGGTAACAGAGCAAGTGTGGTAGCGGAAGTCTATAGAAAGAATTCACTACATACTAGGCAAAGCTCATGAAAGAAAGCACATACCTTTATTGAAACTAGTAGATAATCATGAATTTGAAGGAAAAAGCATATTGCAAACATTCAGCTACATAGTAGTATAGTAACCAAACCATTCACCTTGCAAACAAAATTGTTCTGCAAAATTTTGCTTCCAGGGCTGGGGATTTAGCTCAGTGGTGCCACCGCTTGCCTCGCAAGTGCAAGGTCCTGAGTTTGATCCCCAGTACAAAAAAAAGTTGCTTCCATTCTCATACTCTTCATTGGATAGCAAACAGGACCATGGCCATCTTCCCTGCACAAACACAAATGCAGCTGTCTTCTCCAAAATCATAAACCAAATTAAGTTCGTAAACCAGGGTACCACTGTACCTGTTAACATTCATTGCATTGCCTAGGAGTAGTATCTATAGAGATGGTTTGATTTTTTAAATTGTTGCTTATGTAAATGTCAGCTTTAAAAAATAAGGACACTTTAAAAATCATAGCCACATATTTCACTTTTTAAAAAAATTAACAGTGTTTCCTTAATATCCAGGTCTAATAAATGTTCAGATTTTCAGTCTCAAGTGCTCTAAATGTATACCGCCTATTGGAATCAGAATCCAAGTAAGGGTCTTAAGTTTCTTTTGGTTGACATACTGTATTTCTAAGTCTGTTTTAAAGCTGTAGTTCTCCCTCCATCTCTCCTTGTGTTTGTTGAAGCAACTGTGTTTGGTCTGTCCAGTTTGCTGGTGTGACTTTAACCCATCACATCATTGTGGTATAGATAGATTCCTCTACTTTTATTGTTTCCCATAATTAGTTTAGGCTTGATCTGATTATTTTGGGCAGGCAAAGGAGGGGCTGGTAAAACTCCTTCCCAAGTGGTATTAGGCCAGTGGTCATGAACCTGTGGCACATGTATGGCAGTGGGCTATTTGTATCATTGAAAACTAAGAGGTTTGCCCATCACTGTATTAGACTCTTGAAGGCCCCTCGCTCTAGTGTTCTGCCATTGATGGCCTGTGACTGGCTCCATTAATTCCTTGGGCATAGCAGAGAAATGCTACTCTTAATTCAATTGTCACATGTTTTGTTGTTGTTGTTGTTGTTGTTGTTGTTGTTTATTAGCTACAGCACTGTGTAAAAAGCAACTTCTCAATTCTTTACCTTTAAGGCATAGTTCATATGAGAAATTCAGGATGTTTGAATCTTTTTCCCTATTGGATTTCAAATAAGACTTGGTTTCTTTGCATTTTCCAATAGTGATCAAAATATTTTAAATGTACTCATTAATTTAAACATTATAAATTGTTATATAAAATGGAACATGGTACCTGCCAGGGTTCTGCCCTTTGAATGTGGAAATGTCCCTATAAGGGTGAAAACTTACCTTCTGCTGCCTGTCCTTCTTGAAATAACTATGCAATCAAGAGAGGAAGGAGCCGGGTATGGTGGCGCACACCTGTAATCCCAGCACTTGGGAGGCTGAGGCAGGAAGATTGCTGTGAGATCGAGGCCAACCTGAATTACATAGTGAGACCTTGTCTCAAAAAAAAAAAAAAAAATAGAGAGAGGAAGGAATCCACATAAAGGCCACAATCTCTTTTCTAATACTTTGTGGTTAGCTGATTTTCCCCTGACATTTTATTTGCTGTAATTTCACATTTACAGAAAATTTGCTGCCATGAGTGGTGATGTTCTGTGTATATTGTTATACCTTCGAGTCCCCATCTGTGATGCTCATTCTCCACCCTAGTAGATTCTGGGATATCTGTCAAAGCTGAAAGTTTCCATGGTCTCAGTGCTATGAGCTGATGACAGACTTGATTTTGACAGACCAGGCATACTCCAACCCCCTCTATGTCCCAGGCCTGTCTAGGTTTCTGCATGTGTTCTGTCCTTCTTAGGTCTCTGTCTTCTCCAGCTTGTATTAGAGGCTCAACCCTCTTTTGCCTGTCATAATACTCTTGAGGACAAGTCCTTCACTCAGTGGGCCTTCCCTGCATGTATGTCATTCCTCATGATCAAACTGGGTATAAGGGTCTGTTGGAGCTAGAAGTGAGGGACCCTCTCTACTGTATCACCCTTAGGTACAAGCATGTTGACAATGATCACTGGGCTTTAAGGTGGTGCCTGTCAGCTTTTTTCACTATAAATGTCTTTTTTTTAATTCCTTGTAATCAGTACATATCTTGAGGTAGATACTTTGAGAATATATGCAAAGTTCAGAGGCCCTAAGCATACCTAGATTTAGTAATTCTCTAGAACTGGTAAAACTCACAAAAAGCTGTTGTCATAATCATTGTGGTTTATTGCAGTGAGAGGACAAAGGTTAAAGCCAGGCTAGGAAAGGACGTAGGACAGAATCCACAAGAATTTTGAGCTAAAGCTTCACAGTGTCTTCCTGAGGCAATGTGGACAGTGCAAGCTTTGCCCAGCACATGACAACACACACAGCATTACCAACCAGGGAACCTCACTCAAGGCTTGTACAGGGTTGCTATTGGATCTCAGTTGTGTAGACTGGTTGATTTGAGACTCCAGCCCTTTTAGAGGTTGAGTTGTCACTGTACAATCCAAAGCTTTTGCTGTATGTCCCATTGTTAGTGAAAAACTGTCCAGACTGGCCCAAGTGCCCCAGGAAAACAAGGACACACTTATCAGGAATGACATTCCAGGGCCCTACAGATCACTTCCACGTGCTAGGGTAGGATTAATCCTTTATCATGCCCTGCAGATACCCTGTTCCTTTTTAAACATTGCAGTGATTTCACACTTACCAGTGGATATTGCCTGAGGTATTGTTACTGTGTTGTCCCTGGTGATTTTCTTTTATGTCATTCTTAAGTGTTTATTCATTAGCATTCTTCTGTAAGGAGGAGCCTTCTCTTATCTCTCTTTTTTTCATTTCATTAACATCAATATGAACATAAAGGCATTTCTTTTATTCCTTACATTATGATTACTTTAGGATTATAAACCACACATAGTGGTGCATACCTGTAATCCCAGTACTCTCAGAGGCTGAGACAGGAGGATCAAAAGTTTGAATCGAGCCTGGGTAACTTAGTGACATAGCAAGACCCTGTACCTAAAACATAACAAAGGAGGGTGAATGTGGTGGCACATGCCTATCTCAGCACTCAGGAGACTGATGCAAGAGGATCACTGAGTTTGAGGCCAGCCTGGGCAATATAGAGTTCAAGGTCAGCCTGAGCTACATAAGGAGACCCTACCTTCATAAATAAATAGGGCTGGAGATATAGCTCAGTTCAGTCTCAGTGACACCAAAATAAATAAATAAATTTTAAAATAGACTTTTGAGCAATAATAGCATTTATTTTATTGCTCTGACTGTTCCAATTTTGGCCTTTAGGAGCTGCAATCAGATTCTTATGCCTTTCAACATATTTTTTTAAAGCACTTTCTTACTTTCCGACACCATTAGATTCATCTTGTATTACTCCTGTCCTAGCTCTGGAATCTGTAACTTTTCTAGAGCCTTGGTTCTTTTTATGGGATAATGGTATTTAGACCCAAATGTGAATGTTGGGTTTGCTTATTCCCAGCGTATCTTGGGCTAGGCTTTCTCAGTGGCCAGTGTTGGGAAATACATTTGTGTATATTAACCTGAACTAGCTGTGTTTTAAATTCAGAATATTTGCAATTTTGAAAAGGTAATACAGTACATAGTACTGTTACTTAAAATCCCTAGTTACTCTGTTGGTACTTTTCGGTAAAATATATTCATCTAAGTGGAATCAAATAAAACTATAAATAGCATCATGTCAGTTTAGGTCTGATTTTGCTGCAGAATTATTGTTGGTACCAAGTTTTGGTGATATTTTTAGGTTTTGGAATTGTTTGGGTTTTAAGATTGAGGGATTATGAACTTGTAGTAAGTCCAGCAACAGAGAAATTGCAATGTACCGGGACTGTTGGTAGAATTAAGTCATTTAAACACAGAAGCAAAGTACACATTAATCCTTTAAAATGTGCAGTCTGAAATAATGGGATCTAAAATCCAACACACTTTCTGTTGTGTTGGCATAGAATGTAGAAATATAAAATTAGTGCCAGTTTCTCTTAGACGTTGAGGTTCTCCCATCAGAATAACCCAAGAATTTTTTCAAATATGAGAAATGTCAATTTTTATTCTTGAAACTGATGGCAAAATATACTTACTGTTAAGAAAAAACAGTTCAGAACTATAAATGGCAGTGTACCTTCCTGCTCTCTAAGGGCAGGGAAAACAAATAGGCATGATACTTACCCAAAGAGACAGTGATCAGCAAGACACATTGTGATAGAAAACAGAGTACCTGTGTCACAGTAAAAAAACCCATATCTGATTCCCCTACCAAGATACAAAGATTGGATATGTCAAAACCCAAAATCCCAGCTATATGGTATTTAGAAGAGGCATAGCCTATGTGGAAATATTTAGGAAGATTAAAATTAAGATTAAACCAGAACAAATGAAAAAGCAAGGGTTAATGTTATAAGAAGTATAAAATTCAAAGAAAAAGAATTGGGACAATAAGGATTTTCCCTTTTTTGGTTTCTGTTCATGTATAACCCACAGAAGAGCTGTAAGATTCGTGAACATTTATATAAATGTGTATTTGAAAATTTATACTAGCAAACAATATAAAGTGAAAACCAACAGGAAAGTTGACTAAATCTAGGAGAATTGGCTGAATTAAAAAACCTAATGGTATGCCAAGTGATTTTGCTCATTTGCAGAGCAAACAACAAATGATGCAGTGAAAGAGCCTTATTAATGAAGTTGATTTAATGGATAATATTCCATGGCCATGGGATGTTTGTAGAAGCTAAACTGAAGAAATGAGGGCATGAGGATAGTTACAGTGTATAAAAAAAAAAAATCTTGGCAGTACTATATTTCCTGACTAATATGATAAATTACAAAGTAAAAATTACTTGGAAAACAGAAGAAAACCAACTGAATTATTGGGTAAAAGAAGAAATAAAAACAAATTTCAAAAACAGAAAATACTGACGGCCCATCTAGTTGGAAGTTTGAACTCAACTCTTGAGCAAGCAATTTTAAAAGCATCTACTTAGGATTCTTGTGGAAATTAAATGAGGTAAAAATACACGTAAAGTAATCCTAAGCACTCAGAATGTAAGCTGATGATTACTTTGTGTTATTGTGTATGAAATGTAGGGGGTGGCTGAAGCTAGGTACAAGTATATGTTGCAGATATCTTCTTATTAAGAAAAAACAGCTAGGGCCGGGGATTTAGCTCAGTGGTTTCACCGTCTGCTGCGCAAGCGCAAGGACCCGAGTTCGATCCCCGGTACCAAAAAAAACCCCAGCTAAGTGGAATTAGTTATTATGTAAGATGAAAAAAGAACAGATCCAACAAGAATCAAATCCAAGGGCCAGGGCTTTAGCTCAGTGGCACCATTGCCTGCCTTGCAAGCACAAGGTCCTGAGTTCATTCCCTGGGGGCAGGGGCGGGGTGGGGATCAAATCCAGACTTTGATGCTTATGTGTAACCACTTATTCAGATTTGAAAGAACTTTTTTTGGTGTGGGCCAAATAAAATGTCTTTAAGTGGATACAACCCCCAGGCTGTCAATTTCTTCTTCTTTTTTAGTAGTTTAACCAAGAAGAAAGAGAAAGCATAAGTAAATTGCACAGTGGGAAACACAAATACATATCATATAAACTGTATGATAATAAATTGGAGTTCTTACGAAATGCATAATTTATTAGGAAAACAGAAACCTTCATTAGTCTGAAATAAAACTATGAAGGATTTATAACTGTGAAAGAAGTTACTATAACAGAGGCTCACACTTGCAGATAGGTACACAAACTGATTTCTTCAAGGCATATGTTCAGTAAATGCTGTCCCAGAGCTCTGTGGAAGATGGAATCTTCCCATGAAAAACTTGATAATGAGACTGTTCAAAAAGAGAGCTGCAGACTGATGCCTTATGAAAATATATGGAAATGTTCTAAATATAACACTCTTAGATCTGGCAGTATATTTAATCCAACCAAATAGGTTGAATGAAATAGAATGAAATGATGTCAAGAATTCTGTTAATTGGCTTATCTTAGTCCATACATCAGTGAAGAACTTTATTTTCTCAACAGATTTTGTATTTTCTTTTAAAAATTGACAGATGTTCCTGATGAAAATCAAGAGTATAAAATAAAAATTTGGTAGCCCAAGCCAGTAGCTAATATTATACTTAAGGTGAATTACCAGAAGCATTTCCATGAACCTCGGAATTATACAGGAGTAAGTTTTTATTACTATTGTTGCCCTTGGTACTTTATTGTTTTTCTGAAGGTTCTTACTATTGAAATAAAGCAAGAAGAAATATGATAGTATCATAGGGATGATACAGATAATTTGGAGATGATTTGGCTGTTGTTTGGAAAACCCCAAAAAATCAACTGAAAAATTAGTAAAACTTAAAAGATATGTAGTGGCCCATTATAAAATAAATGTTTACCAGCTGTAGTTTCTTACATGGTACCAGTAGCCAGTCAGGAAATACAATGGAGAAGATACCTTGTTCAATAAAAATTAAAGGCTCTACAAGAGGAAATTTCCCAAGTGGACAGGGACTAAGTGAAGTTGACAAATATTTTACTGCTCCCTGGTGGGGTGACTGCCTCCCCTCCATAAAACAGGGAAAGATGGTGAATAACACAGACACCTGTTTGCAATCTGTTGAGGGGTCAAGGTAGAACTATCAGATGAACAAAGACTGAATGAACCAAGTAATGTGATGAAGACAAAACCAAGAAAGAGGTATGTGAGAAGTTACAGTTTTAATTAGAGGAAACAGAGGCTCAGCAAAGGTGATAACAGAAGAAGGAGGTGAGGAGAGCCACAGGGATGGATCCAGGAAGACATCTGCCTTGGCCCCAACAGAATAAATAGTCTAGGAAGGGGGCCTGAGGCTGGCATGTGCTTGGCCCATCCAGAGGGGAGTTAGGAGGCCATTGTTCCTAAGATGGACTTGACCAAGGGAAAATTTTAGAAAGCCAGAGAGCTGAGGAGCCTCAGTTGTTTAGGGTATTATAGGCCATTATCACAAGTCTGGCTTTCACTCTTGAGTTTAAGTGAAAAACTCCAGAGTATAATTGGAAAAGGGATGTGATATTTTTAAAAGGGTCAGTCCAGTTGCTCTTTGGAAAATAATAGGTGGCACAAAAGGAAGCAAGGGGAGTAGTTAGAGGTTTTTTATCATCACCCAGCAGAAACAGTAGGAGGAATTCTGGACCTCTTTTGAAAGTAAAGCCCACAGGATTTGCTGAAATGTGTGTCATATGAGGCAGTCTTTTACAGACCTGCCATCTCTTCCTACAGTGTTGTAATGCATTTTCATTTGAAAGTCCAAGGATGTTTCAGAGCAACTGTAAGAACCCATGGGCAGGAATGCTCAGGGAAATGTGGAGAAAATGACTTGGAGGCCTTGTACTATATAGTTGGTAAGAGATACCACACACCCACAACTCAAACAGGGCAAGAATGTTAGTGCCACTTGAGTGAAGCCTGCACACCATAAGAAACAGATCAAGGACCAGGTTCATCTTTGTATGTGGGAAAGGTGGCCCTTCAAATTATCAAAAATGAAAGCTAGTCTTTGGTGGGAAAATATGAAAATTTCTTACAGAAACGAAGATAAAAGGTTGAGGTTTTTTAAAAGCATGAAAGGGTGAATGATAGCCAACATTTACTTCTTTGTGCTGTATGTGACCCACAGTAACCCTACAAAGTAGATACCATTCTTAGAGAGCTTTCTGCATTTGGGCCACTGAAGCCCAGAGGTTAATTTTCCAGCATCACAGAGGCAAGCTGGGGATGGATCCTGCTCTTCCCTTCCCACAGAGGCAGGGTGGGCATGCCCCAAAGGATCACAGATGCCCAAGGAACAGGCCACTTGAGTGTGTCTTGTTGACACAGGTTTGACAAGAAACAGCATCAGATCAGAACACTGAAGGTGATGAGAAAGATGAATGAATGCCCCTATGCAAAGGCAAGTGAGGATATGCGCAAGCACTCTCAGAAGACAGCGAACAGGCAGGAGGAGAGAGCATCTGCTCCCCAGACAGATGGATACCCAGGGCTGACACAGGTACATAGGGAATGTCTGTGGACACAGCCTGACATTTCTGGAGGATCATTTGGTGATGTTTCCAAGAACGACGACAAAAATGTTTAACCTTGCAATTATGTCTTTGGACTTTAGTTTATAGAAATGCTCAGATTTACCATGAACGAGTTGTTGTTCTTTTTAGAACTGTTTATAGTTTATAATGAAATATTTATAACTGAAATGTCCATCAATAAAGCTGCACACTTTGTACATGTTTTGATTAAGTCCTTGTTTGTAAGAAAAGCTGAACGTGTTGAAAGATATGTTTGTACGTATATTTGCATAGAAACAAAATGGTAGGACATAACCATGAACAGGTAGTGCTTTTTTTCTAAGTGATAAGGTTGTGAATATTTTGTAATGATCATTTCTATTTTTTGTATTTGAGAATAAATTTATTCTAATTAAAATCTTAATATTAAAACTGCCATTTAAGTGGTGACCAATAGAGCAGCTGTTCCTCCTAGGATGTCCCCTCCACACACTCGGAAAAAGAGACATGTGGTCCCTTCCCAAAGAGGCAGTGGGGGAGAAGCCAGGGTGTGCCTCCCACCCATGTGGCTTAGTAGAACTGGAGTGCCCTTTTGAGCCCAGTGAAGCTGTAACTTGTGGACCGCAGGATGAGCTGACTATGCTGAAATGTTTTCATGAATAATTGAGTTGAATTGAACCTTGAAATTAAGCCAGTAATCTAATCTTTATAGTAAAAATTTTGGAGGTTGGGAATGTAGCTGGTGATAGAGCGGTTGCCTGGCATTTAAAAGACCCTGGCTTAGATCTGTCTCACCCCACCCACCTTATGCCCTAGTACTGCCTTCCCCTAAACAAAACAAAACAAACAAAAACTTAGGGCTTCTGAGTCACAGGTTTCCTCCCCTACTGTCAGTGCTGTTATAGAAACAAAGGAACCACCTTGAAGGGAAATGGAAGGAAGTAAGGGGAGGGTAGTGTCTGTCCATTAACCAGGGAATTCCAAGGTTGTCACTCTTCTTTCAAGTAATATTCACATAGCTCCTGTGTAGTAGACTTGAATATCATGAAGCATCCCAGGTGGGTTAGGATTTGGATGGGGCATCTTTTGGTTCCAGGGGCTTTGTTACCCTGGGCTCTGTGCACACACCTGGGGCAGACATGGCCTATGACAAGGACAGCTCTAGGCAGAGAGAAAAGCAGAGTAGAGACTGTTGCACTATCACCAGATAAGGGCCATTCTAGTCTTGTCTCTGTTAGCTGCAGGATGCTTTTAGCCTAGATGACTGTCATGGTTCTGTCTGCACTGCTGCTCCCTCGTGTGTCCAAGGACAGAGCTCAGCTTTTGCCTGTGAGAGCAGTCAAATGTTTCCTTTCCACAGGACATTTCCTGTTAAGTTAACTTGGGCCTCTTTTCAGGGTCTGCTCATCACCTATTCCAGGCCCAAAGTCCTTTCTATTCCTTGAGTACAGCTTTGGTTTTGAGAGCTAGCATAATTGGAGGTATTCTGAGAGAAAGATGGTTGGTGGTACCGAACTTCCACAGTGGTGAATGTGAGCCTTCAGTTAGGAACTGTCCTGCCCTGGACCAAGCAAATAATAGGACCTGTCAGTCCTATGGTCTCATTCTCTCCTTGATTTCTCTTTACTTTGAGGCCTTTAATGTTTCTTGCTTCCCTACTGGAAGCATGTACCACTAGTTCCCTTGTCTATATGGCATATTCTTTCTGCAGGTCTACCTTATGGCATGTACCCTCCAGTTTCCCTGCCTATGAGATAGCTAAAGGTTAAAGTCTGGCCCTGCAATCCCTCAATGACCTCTAGTCCTCAGTGGCAGGTTCCCAACCTTTGGAAGAAGGAAACCTCTCAATATAAAAATGGAGTCAACATTACCAAACACATTTAGCTGAAGAGACAATTCATATATCCAGGGAGGACCCTGTGTTGATTTGGAGCACCAGGTCCAGAGTTGGAATGTGACCCTCCCTGGCTTCTATACCTTCAATGACCAGAGGTAGCTTGTCTTTCCCTTCTGTAATATGGGGACAGTAATGGGACCTGGCTTTCTAGAGTGATTGTCAGGCTTACATGCAGGAATTCTTGTAAAATAGCCTAGTGGGGACTAAAAGATTGTGGGATAGGTCTAAACATATTCTGTTCATATCTGCTTCTGTATATTCACATAACTTATTCTTGGAGCAAAATAAGGGAAATGCTGGCAGGGCTTTGTGTGTATGATTTAGGAACCAGTGACCTCTCAGTCAGAACTCTCAGCCCAGGCTCACACTTTGTCCGTGGCTGTCTTCTGGAGCCCTGTTCTATATCACTCTGCCCTACACTGTGCTCTAGGAGTCCTGAATCGTTATGTACGGTGCCTTTATCTCAGTTGCCCCAGCAGCTCTGCTCATACTTCCATGTGAACAATGACTTGCTCTGCCTGGCGGTACCAGTTATGACCATGTGACTTCATGTCCTTGGAAACACCCTAGGCTCCACCATTAATACTTCAAGCCAGTTTTGGCTATCCAACTCTTGGCAGAAATTAGGCAGAGGTGTACAGAGAAGCAATCTTGCTTACTCTCTGCTTTGGAGTTTTGTAACAATAGCTGTTTCTACTGTGGTTCCTGCTGTAGTTCTGGCTCCATGTACTGTCCCTCTTCTAGGTTGATGGCAGCACCCCTCCCCAGCACCTTCAGCCCTGAAACTGGTGGTGGCTTCCTGCTGTGATACCTGAGTATCCTTAGTGTACCTCCAACTCTGCTCAAAGGTCTGGCTGGGATGTCTAGAGTGCCCAGAGTGATTCAGATGCATTCCTCAGCTATAAACAGCTTTTTGAGTCAGTGTCTTCTATTATTGGCATAATGGGAGGACTTCTGAAGCAGAGAAAGATGGTTGGTGATACTGAACTTCTGCCATAGTGATGGATGTGAGCCTTCAGTTGGGAACTGTCCTGCCCTGGACCAAGCATGTAATAGGTCTTTGTCAGTCCTATGATCTCATTCTCTCCTTGGTTTCTTTTTATTTTTAGGGCTTTTCTTATTCTGCTTCCCTGCTGGGAACGATGTCCCCAGCACTACTTCATCAACCCTTCACCATTACATTTTAATGATAAGTTTTACCTACGTGTTGCTAGAAAACATACATATCCTTAGAGTACAAGTCAGCCATCCTGAGCTCTATGGCAGCCATCACCATAGTGGTACAGTGACAGCACATGTGAAGATGCAGGAAATACTTGCTAAGCAAGCCATAAAACATCCATAAATACTAATCATTAAACATGTTTCAAACAGAAACTATTAAATTTAGTGCACAAGGCTAGCATGCCCCTATTACTAAAACCTAATGGAGGTATAATATGGCCTGCTCTGTGCCTGGCATGGTTCTAGGCCCCTTGTGTTTGTTACTCCCTTTAATCCTTACTGCAGCTTTGATGTCCCCATTTTCTGGATGAGGAGCTGGAAGGATGGAGAAAATAACTGATGCAAGGATACATAACTAGTGGGAATAAGGTCAGAAGTTGAACCCAAAGCAGACTAGCCCCAGAATTGTTCCTGAGCCTGTCAGCCATTTGGTACACAAGAAGGCTGAGTCTCGGGCTGGGGATTTAGCTCAGCGGTTACGGTGCCTGCCTCGCAAGCGCAAGGTCCCTAGTTCCTTCCCTGGAAAAAAAAAAAAAAAAAAAAAAAAAAAAAAAAAAAGAAGGCTGAGTCCCCTATCACAGGTGAAGTGGGTGTGAACATCCTAAATGAGGTACAGTATTAGCATATTAACTCTAGGTGAATGAGACTAACCCAAGGATCCAAGTAGCTCAGGGTTAGACAGCCTATCAGCACAATTGGCCTCATTGAGGCCCAAAGGAGAACACATTATCTTCACACATACCAAACTAGGCAGTTAATAACATGTATGGCCTGATGTTGATTTTTAAAACATCATCAACTTTACTGAAAATCCAGAAGATTTCCCTAATAGCAACATTCATCTTCAGTGAGGTTGGTAGAGGCAATCCCACTGAAACCAGAGGAAAAAGCAAGCAAACCAACAACACAATATTTGACGCTTTCATGGAAGATTTATAGAGAAGAATACCTCTGGAGGAAGTGGTGCTTACTTAATGATGATGTGATTATTGGGCTTAGAAAATCCATAGGAATCAAGGCACATATTCAGTAACAAGAAAGATCAATTGGTAGCTAATTGTACAATACATATTTACGTATATAAAATTAGTAGCTTTTCTGTTAGGATAATCAAAAATAATAAAAAGATAATGAAAAATGGGTGTCGCTCATAAATAAAACATCTCAGGCTTATTAATGGCAAATCTGCTGGGTGCAGATAAGGTCTGAGTAAGGCCTGTCATATACTTGGTGAGAAATGCTCAATTCTTGTTAATTTACATGTTTGATTCAGTTCCTTTAAAATTCCAAAGGAGCTTAAAGGAAAAAAAAACACTTGTCAATTTTAAGTTCATCTGGAAGAATAATACCAACCCAGGAAGGGTGAGGAGCCTGGTTTAAAGTGGCTCCAATTACCTGGAATCGAGAATGTGATGGCTTGAGTAAACACTTGGTTTAACAAAGGGTGAGCGTTCAACACACATGGGACTTGTCATGTTAGTTTGTTTTCTGGAAAAAATAAAATGTGAATTCCTTATGGACTTACCCTTGCAGTTCTACTACCCAGAGAAAACTACTAATATTTCCATGTTAAACATTTCCCTACACTTAGGACTTGTTCTTTTAAAAATGAGGCACATTTTAATTTGCTCTTTGTTATTAACATGACTTTTTCCCTGTAAGTAGAATTGCATATAATGGTTTTAAAACAGTAACTCTATAGGTCTAACCATATCAGGTACTGTGAGAGTTACGCCCCACTGTCCTCTGGCATCCGTTTTGTGTACTAGTCAGCTCTCAAGTCCTTCAGAGAATTGGAAAAATGTTCACTGAGATCTTGTGCTGTTTTCTGTGACTCACATGAACATTCCCAACAGAGATAGTCTGTGTGACCCCAGAGCTAGCAAGAATTTTCTGAAGCAGTGGCAAGGAGGAGAGAGATGACAGAGCACCTTTGAAGCCCAGCCTTGGTTACTGCAGGTCATTCTCAGTATACCTGAGCTGTTAGTGACCTGCCTTCCAATTTCTGTAGCTGTCACTGTAGTGGTGCTGCCAAGTGTGAAGGGGGCACATTGTGGTAGCCAGGCTCTGTTCTCTCAGCCTCACTTAATTCTCATACTTGCCCAGCAAAGTGAAGGTGGGGTTTTGCCACCTCAGTTCACAGCAAGTCTGGGAGGCCAAAGGTGCATGGCTAGGTCATCCAGCTCTTGAAACTGGCCTGTTCACCACTTTCCTGTTTAATACATAAAATTAACTTTATAGATCTCCTTCCTTTTTTTCAGGAGGTTGCTTACTAGTTGGATTTACACTGCTTTCCTCTCCTCACTCACTCCTGGAAGTTCTCCAGCACGATAAGCATTTTGTATAAAGCCCAAGAATTCTAAAACAAAATTTAGACCAGTAAGAGTTTGAGGATTTCACAGTGAGGAAAAAATTTTATTTTTCTTACTTTAATGCTATAGCACCCTTTACTAGTAAGGACCCAAGAAGGTATGGTCACTGAGATTTCAATGTGGAAACTGTATGCTTTAGCATCTCTACATAATCATACTTATTTTAGCCATTTTAAATGTTCATGATCCATTACCAAAAAATAGAGCAGAGTGTCTGCTCTGAGGACTATCACAAGCAAAGGTATGTTTTCCTGTCAGGCCTTATAGACAGCCTCCTCTCCTCGCTCTGTCTTCTCTCAGAATTATGGTGTCTGTGAGCAGCCTAGGGCCCAGTTTCTGTGGGTTATGAGAAAACCTTGGAAGGGGATTAACTTTTCGGTTGGCATCTTCCATGCATGATCTTTCTTTCCTAAAGTTTGATTCATTTGAGAATGTACCTTTAAACTGGCTGTTCTCCACGTTCTTTTTTCCACCTTTCCTTTACCAGTGCCCATCTTCTTTCTGGAAAAATACCTCTTAGCCAGAATTTTACCCTGTGCATTGCCCAACGATGTGCATAAAAACAAAATAATCTTCCAGAACACCAAAGCCAGGGACAGTTCAAAATACAGTTTTCAGGGAAGTGTCTCTTACAGATTAATACAGGCATCAAAACTTCCATGAGGCTCTGTGGCAAACCTACCCTCTTGTGTGCAGAATTTTTCTAAGGTGGATGCTGAGAGGTTCTGAAATGAGATAGATTATAGAGAAGACCATAAGGATGTTGACAGTTTTCATGTAAAGTTTTTTCCAATCTTCCACTGTTGTCAAAGAATCTATTGCCTTTTAACAAAACAGCCTTTCATGTATAAGCATAGGCAGTTCTTGTCAGGTGTTGATTTATTCCTGGGACAAGTTGTTAACTGGCGGGGGCGGGGGGGGGGGGCGGGAAGATCTTCTGATGGCTAAAGCAAGACACATTAGTAGTAGCGATTCTTCTAAAGGTACCTGTGGTATCTGTAGTACTCCCAGAGACACTAAATTAAATGTACAGATTAGAGAGAATTGTATACTTATACAGAAGTTGAAACTAATTTAGCTTATCACAGATCATGAAATATTCTGGCAAGAGTCCATCTTATTTTCTGTCATAAAATCAGTGCCTTTACATCCTTTTAACAAAAATAGCATCATAGTCTAGTTACTAGTTTTCTAGCAGAGTATGCCCTTGTCTTTCATTAAGTATAAAGGAAAAGTGTAATGATAAGCATATTGTGACAGTTCTGGCCTTAAAGACTGGACGTGGTGGTGTATACCTGTAATCCCAGCACTCCGGAGGCTGAGGCAGGAGGATCACCACGAGTTTGAGGCCAGCCTGGGCTAAGGCTAGTCTGAACTACATAGCAAGACCTTGTCTAAAAAAAAAAAAAAAAAGACTGGCATTCCCTCTTGGACTTCCTGGCAGACACGTCCCTAAATTCAGAGAGTTTAATCTACAGCTGCAAAGTTGTATGAAGTTATATTTAAAGCATATGTACCTTTCATTTAAAAATGTTTTTAATTGGCAGAAGTACCTGCTGACCATGTCAAATTCTCACAGTAATGTTTAAATACAAATATGTGACTTTAACTGGGGAAAAACAGTTACTTCCATTTTTTTGTTTGTTTGTTTTGGGTAGTACTGACGATTGAACCCAGGGCCTTTACACTGAGCTACATCCCCAAGTCTTTTCTTCTTTTTGAGACAGGGTCTCACCAGCTAATTAGCTAAGATGCTCAAGCTGGGCTCAAACTTGTTATCTTCCTCAGCCTCCTAGATTGCTGGTATTACAGGTGTGCACTACCATGTCCACCTCCCATTCTTCTTAAGATGCATTTTCAGTACAACTTTACTTTTAGTATCATAACTATTGAAATTTTTAATATTTTATTTTTCATTACTAATAATTACAGTGGTACTCTTTTAATTCTCCCAGACTAGAAATTTTAATTTCAATTTATGCCCATATTTCTGTTGCAAAGAAATACGCTAGACTTCATAGCATAAAAAACATTCATGGATAATTCTGGAACTGAGTGGAATAGTACATAAATTCAATGAGAATTAGAATTGATAAGAAATATCTCACTGTTTAGAGGCCCTGAGTGTCTGTTTTGCTTTGACCTAGCCACAGCCCTACTCTGCAATATGAGAATAAGTAGAGCAATTAGAAAGGAGAAACTAGACACAAAGAACAGTCAGAGATCATCTGGCTGCAGATGAGCAAAAAGGATATATTTTAAAATGTAACAGGTCCCTATCTCCCTGTGAGGGATAGCTGAATCTGTGCACCCCAGGAATGGGACCTCAGTGGGCACAGTGATGCACAACTAATCCTAGCTACTCAAGAGGCTGAGGCAGGAAGATCACAAGTTCAAGGCCAGCCTGGGCAATTCAGTGAGACCCTTTCTCAAAATTCAAAAAGTGTTGGGGATGTGGCTCATTGGTAAAGTGCTGACCTATGGAGAGGTCCTAGTTCAATCCCCGGTGCTACACACATTAAAAAACCCCTCAAACCCTTACCCTCACCATCACCATCAGATCAGTCTGTTAGTGTTTGCACTTCAAAGAGATCCTTTAGGCACCTGGGAAGAAAGCAGCAAGCTGTGTAGGGAGAGTCAGTCCAGCACATGTCTGGCACTGTCAGACCAAGAGCTTTACACTCAGTAGGCTTTGTCTGCTGAGTACAGAGGCTACAGACGTCCAATGTAGGAAACTGTCAGCACACAGGGCACTGCAGGAGATGTAGGCCTGTGAAGTGAGGCCAGCAGGTCAGCTCTCAGCATATGCTGCTCAGAAAGTTAAAACTTCCTTGAGAAAAAAAAAATCCACCTTAAGAAGCAGAGTCAACTCCACTCATTTGACATGGAAACAGAACAACCACAAAAAACTTAAATGTAGACTCAAACTTCATGGGTTTTGGGGAGGAGAGGAGGTACAGGAGTTGTTTTTTTGTTTTTTTGTTTTTTTGTTTTTTGGCAGTACTAGGGGTTGAACCCAGGGTCTTTGTATTGAACTACATCCCCAGACTTATATTTCTTTCTTTCTTTTTTACAACAAGTGCTCACTAAGTTGCCCCAGTCTGGGCTTGAACTTAGATTTTCCTGCCTCAGCCTTTTCCTTATTCCCTTTAACTTTAGCTCAGTTAGAAATTTCCAGGAAAAATAACTTTCAGAAATTTAGTACTTCCATTTCACTTGTTTTTATTTTGTTAAGTGCAGCAAAATTAAATTTTTTTATTCTGAATAATTTGTGTGATAGTCATTGCATAGTGGCTTTTATCAGCCATTCATAGATACATGTCCAGACAGGGCTGTGTGGACAAAACAGTAATGACACTGAAAGTCCTCTGGCATTTAATGTGAGCTTGTCATTGGTCCAGTTTCTTATCATATATGTACTTAGTGCTCCCCAAACCTGAGTCGGGGACTGTTGCCATATTATAGGTTGAGATATGGAGGCCCACAGTTTTACTTGGCTAAGGTCACCATGGACCAAGGTTTGAGCTTAGCCATTGAACTCCTCAGTGACCTGCTCTCTGCCGACTCCAGGAGCTTTCTGATGCTCCTAGGTTATTCCTGGGTGTTAGTACTTTTTTCTGCTTTGAACTTAATAATTTTTAAAAACATGTATTTATAAAACCAATTAAGTAATGACTTTGAAAAGGAAACTGGACAAAAAATAACAGTCTGAAGAATTTGGGAGCCGGTTACTCTGTTGCTGAGCATGAATCTGGCACTGCCCAACAGGAAGATGTGACAGGATGCCTTCTTCCTATATCTTCCTTGACTCTATTGCTCCATGTGGCTAATTGCACTTGGTTGTACTTGTGTCTCCTGCCTGCCAGCAGCTGATGGAGTTAGAGGGGCAAGGGAGGGTCTCTGTCCTTAAGAAATGGACAACATGGGTCTGATGATTGACAAGAAGATGTATATGTCTTTTAAATTTTTTAAGCAGAATCCTCATGACTCATTTGTTTTTACCTCTTTCCTCATGGCCATTTCTCTTGAAGTTTTAGTCCATCAGGCTGTGCAGAATGACAGTGAACCAAAAAGCTGTCTTCCCTGTAGTGTTTTTTCAGTAAGGTAAGAGCCTGACCAAGAGATTATATTTTGGATGTGCTGAGTTTTTATCTATTTTTTAGGAGCCTCGGAGTCTACTCAAGGAAAAATTAAAGGTGACAAGATGAGCCCTCACTTCCATGCAAGCCGAAACAGTTGCATGTGTGGAAACCTCACAGTGCCTAGCGGAGGTCGACCAGCCCTGGCTCCAGTGACTGGGGTGCAGTGCATCCAGATCCCAGTGCTGCAGGTAGGAGCCAGTGGGCCATACTGGAAGTTTAGGTTTACAGGGGTAGGTTGGGTGAGAGGAGTAGTACCGTGTCTGCATCCTCCATTACCTTCTAGTAAAATGCCCCTCTTCCCTCTAAACTGCCCCAAGTCCTTGTTTAACACCTCAGACAGCTTAATAACTCCCCGCTTCTCTCTTCTTCCCAGCCTGTCTCACTGCATCCGTGCAAGTTCTTACCTATGTTAGGACTGACGCATCAGGTTTGTGGCACTGTTACCCTGTGTCTAGTTCCTCCATGGGGTCCATCTCCTACACTTCTCTGAGGTATAGATGCCTATGTCCCTCTCCTGCCAAGGGCTCCCTGTGGCTTTCTTGTGCAGGATAAAGTCTTTGAGGCTGGCTGTGGTGATGCCATGAAGCTGCTGACACCTCACAGTGCCCTACCCCTCCCCTCCTCAGACCCTATACTACTTTCTGAGTGAAGGGGCTCCTTAAACCACACTGGACACCCTGCCTGTGAGGACTGCTCCCAGCACACCAGTAGATGTAGCCTTCCTATGTTAGAGGTGGTAGAACCTTTTTATTTTTGTTCAGTTTTGTCTTAACACACTGAGCCCCTAAAGATCAGACCTAGCCACCGTGAGTCTCAGCAGATGCTTGATGCTTGCAGTCAGTCCCTGAGCATCTGCTGAGCACAGACTTTTCATCAGCCCCATGCACATCTGCACTTCCAGTCTCACTTCTAAGGGGCTAGAATAGGGAAGAAAGAAATTTAGATGCAGAGAAATCTAGCAGACACTTGGCCAGGTCCCATGCACCTCTTCATTGCACAGGCAACCACAGATATCAAGGAACAGCCAAGTGCTGAGCTTACTCTGGATTTGATAGTTAGAAGGAAAGTTTAGAGACAGGCAAGATCCATTGGGTCTATAGTCCTGGATGAGGCTCATAAAAGAAATAGGGCCAGAGTGACTATGAATGGTCCTTAGGGCTCAGGAAGGTGAGAGGAGGGAGTCAGCAGGTTAAAGGGTAAGCTGGGGGACAGGCAGTGACAGTGAGTGCCTGAGGACCATAAACAAAGCTAGGTTTTATAGGGGTGGCAGGGACTCACAGACTTGTTCATAGAAGTGGCAGGAAAACATGTCACTTTCAGGTTTGAAGAGGTAAAGAATGCTCCCAAGTTACTGGCAGTGAAGAAGGTAGAGATTAGGCTCAAGGGAACCTAATCACAGCTGGGAGGTCAGAAGTAGAGAAGGCAAGGCCAGGGATTTTGAAGTGGAGAGACTGCAGGAAAGGGCAGAAAATGAGCAAGTTGGGAAAGGCATAGTGGATTTTTTTAAGGGTCACTCAATGAAAAAGACACTTTGAAGTCAGGGAAACCTGGGTTTGAATATTTAATCTGTCCCTTGTCAGCTTGTGTGTAGTCTTGTTCAAGTTACTTAAGTACTCTGGTCTCAGTTTTGCCATCTGTAAAGTGAAAACAGTAGTGCACAATGCCTGATACCTGGAAGGTCTCAAGGCAGTGGAAGAATAGGAGGAGGTAGGGTGAGGCAGCAACCCAGGACACTCATTGTTGGACTTGTAGACAGCCATGGGCTAGATGTGTATGTAAAAGACAGGTGAAATGTGGAAAAGTGTCCCATTTTGTAATTGGATCATAGGTAATATGGCAGCCTCTGCCTCTGAAGGGCCCCTCCATCTGCTCTGGTCCCTTCCATTTGGCCTGTGGGTAAAGCCAGGACATACAGGGAAGCCCTCTGTGTGGCTTGACAAGAAACTGGAGGCATCCGTAAGGAATTTTTAAACACTTCATAGAAGGGAAGAAGGGGAGCATTCAGGTTCAGGCCAAGGGAAAGATTTTTGATAAAAGGAGGAACTGGGGAGCAGGGGAAGAACCAGACAGCAGAAGATTCTAGGCCCAACTTAACTTAGTCTTATGAACCTTGGGCAGGGATCAGGGTGCGAGAGTAAGGCCAGGCAGGGTGACAAGTAGCCCCCCAAATCCTGATACCAATTACTGCCAGGTCACTGGGCTGCAGCTAGAATATGTAGGTGGGTTGACTCTACTCAGCATCACAGTGAAGAGCAGGGCAAGATGAGCAATGTTGGTATGCTGTGTTTAAACATGTGAAAGGCCTTTTTGATGGTTGCCTTCCCAGGATGATCCCTCAGGTGAAGGAGTCTTGCCACTGGCCCTCAGCCCACAGCCCTCCACCTTCCACCCCTACTTCGCCATGGATTTGCCCATCTACGTCCTCCAGGTCTGGATGCCTTCTAACTTTTGCTTTTCTTATTATTACTGTAGCATGCAGATTAGTTGCTAAGGTAGGTCTGCTATGAAGCTCTGGTTGGGTTGGTGTCTCTCCTGCCTTTTGGAAAAGGTATATTAATGACATGGCTACAAGTAAAGCTCACATATTGTAGCATAGACAAGAAGAAGTTTAATATACTCTTGAACTATTTTATATTTAAAAATTCTAGTTATTTTCTCCTGTGAGAAGTAAGCCGGCCAATTTTTACCTTGAGGGAGAAAAGACCCAAACAAGTTCAGTAGTAACTTAAGTACGTGGTTAAGCTGAGACTAGGTAGCCATGGATAATTTAGATTTGTATATGAAATAGTGAAAGTGGGTAGCTTATTAAATTACTAACAATTTGACTTAAGTATATTTTTTAAATCCATTCACATAGTTTAGTTTTGTTGCATTTGAGTTGAGTTATTGGACATTTCTCTTAACATTGAAAACAAATTATCAAAGCACTTAAAAGAGGCAGAACACCAGGCTCCTAGACAGCTGGAGGAGGGTAAAGTGGAGGAGATTTTGGCAACATATATCAGAAAAAGCTCAGAACCACCTACTGTTTCTGTCTAGCAAACCTACTCATGAGACCATTTCTAAAGAAATTAGGTAGTAAAGTAGCCAAAATTCACCACATCCTATAAGCTAAGGATGCCAAAGGAGGAGTATTTCTTCCAGTAGGAGGAGACAGTTAGATGGTGCTGGTAGGGCACAGGCTCTCCTGCTCAGCTGTTGATGGCCCTCTCAGACACTTGATAACCAGCAGGCTGCTTACTGCGTGCAAAGGGTTTGAAAGGATTTCAAAACTAAACAAAGATGATTCTGTTTTTCTAAAAAGATACATGGGTGCTTGAATATATGTGGATATAGAAAAAATCTGGAAAATGTATAATTATTGAGTTCATTTGAGCAATTGAGTTATTGAGTTTCATTTAAAAGATAATTTGACATTTTTCTTTCAAGGGACACAGGTTTAAAATAAGGGAAGAACATGTTGTTTTGAATTAAGAAAAGTCAGGTGCCTTATTACTGCTGGCCCCTCAGAGTTTAGTTGCCTATTATAAGAAGATGCGGGGCTGTGTTCTGTGTTCCTTACCACAAAACCTGGCCCTCTGCCTCCCTCCTCTTTCCCTTCTCACTGCTCTGCTTGGTTTTGCAGGAGGTGCTTCCAGCACCTGGAGGTGTTGCTAGGCCTGAGGCTGCACAGGTGCCAGGAAGCACTATCAACCTGCGGGACCTGCAGTGACAGCAACCCATGCCTGAGTGAGATCAGGGCCACCTTCCAGGCTGTGCCTCCTCGGATGATGTGCTACAGGGCCTGGAGAGACCCTACTTGGTTTTTGCCTAGAAGTCCAGCCTATTTCTTTAGAGACTTTCAAGTACATTTATCAAAAATGTTTTCTTCTGTTTTATCAGGAACCAGTTGGGTGGGGCTGAACTCTGAAAATGCCTTTATAAGCAAAGTGCTTTGGTGAGGCACATACTACTTTGTCCATTCTCAGCTGTGTGCTTTACAGCCCTTTCCCCAGATCCTATTGGATGTGAGCTGCTTATAACACATGTTGCATTAAAAGAGAAAAAGAAAAGACCTATGCAGGAAGTGGTGTTGAGCACAGGTTCCCTGCTGAAATACAACTTTGTAATAAGTCCAAATGCAATCTTTCAGTTTCAGTGTTTTAGTATTTTGCCCAAGAGTGATTTAGAAGTCCTACTTTCCTTTTCTGAGAGTTCATGTGATGGGCCATGTCTCAACATGTTTGGTGCTTTTTGTGTATGGGTCGTTTTTGCCACATTGTAGGCCAAAATTGTCACATTGCCACAGTGAAGCCAAATTCTGATCCAGGTTCTGGCAAAGCAGACAGGCAACTAATTTGGGAAGAAAATGGTTGGTGTGTCTTGGGGCCTGACCATGGCCTATTAGTGAGCTCTTTTTCCTACAGCAAATGGATAGCTCATAATTTGGGGATGGGAAAGTTAAAGCTTTTAAAATATTCCTGCCTCACAAGTGCAAGGTCCTGAGTTCCATCTCCAGTACCAAAAAACTAAACTTTCAAAACAATTTTTCTAAATTCCATATTTGGGCATTCATGTTAAATAGTAATTTGACAACAGTTTATAAAGCAATGTTCTAAATACGGTAAATTATATATACAACTGTGATAATGGTATGCATATGTTTTCTGTTGAGGTTGTATATGTGCGTATAATAGGTCTACTTATATTTTTACAGAATAAGGTCTGTCTTGCAAAGGCAGCTAAGTTGATTACCTTGCCCATACTTAAGTTAACAAACTGAACATGGGGTGACTGAGAAATTTTTATTTTCTTGTGCCTTTTGAAGTGTATGGTTTTTCAGATACTGTTCAATTCTCAGACATAGAGTCATCCAAACTCTTCCTGTTCTGGGTTTATTTCTCAGACTTTGAGACTTTGGCTTTTGGGGAGGATGCCTAGTTTGAGTGTAAGTCCTCTCTGTGTCCTGCTTTGAGGTGCTGTCTACCCAAGTAGTGCTCCCTACAAAGGAATTACAGCCCCATTTGAGAATGGTTCCTTCCCACAAATCTCTGTGCTGCATCCCAGACCCAAGATGAGGGGTTGAATTTGCCCACAATGGTATCCAGTGCTCTACTCCCTCTAATAGAGAACAAGGCATCCTTGTCTCCTCCAGGAGGAGGACCTGCACCCAGGAGCCCATCCTATAGTCAAGGCCCTGCCTTTCTCCCACAGTCTCCAATAAGTGTCTACCACTGAATGATTGGGACAGGTTGTTAGTGTTCTGGGACTGAGGCTTCCTCCCTGCTGGCAGTGGGCCCAACTCCTAGTGCAAAAAAATAAAAGCTTTTGTATTATCACACATCAAATGGTTTCACCCTGGCTTCATTTGAGGGACTGTGTATATGTTGTTGAAATCATTTCATCTAGCCAGCTTGCCTCTGGCTTTTGTCTTTTGGGGCTGATAGCACATATTTCAGCATAGATTGGCTTTTGTTTCCCAGCTATTTCACATGAGAACCAAGATCGCAGTCCTTTTCTCAGGCATTTGCTTAGGATTAAATGAGAAGGAGAAGGATGCTGAGAGTTGGTGACAGTGGTTGCTTCCTTAATCAGGCCATGAAGACATCAAAGAAACAAATTTATTTCAGAAAGCTTATAGGAGAGACAGAGGGCAGAGTCAGGATCCCTTCAGACCCAGCCTGCTTCTGCTGCTAACCTCTTCTGCACCCTCAGCCAAGCCAGCTGTAGCCTGGTAAAGGCTAAGTGAAGAAGAAAAGCTGCTCCTCTTTATCCTTGTCCATCAGCATGTGATCAGAGGTCTCCTTTACTTTGGGAGCTGGAGGGTGGGAGCGGCACACCAGTTTTCTGCCTCTCTGCAGGACAAGTGAGTTTGGTGAGCTTGAGTATGGCTCCTTGCACTGAGAGTGTCATGTAGACACCGTAATGCCCATATACCTCTTTGGTCAGCATGGGAAGAGGCCTAAAAATGTCTGGTCTACTCCTGTCGAGCCAGGTCAGCCCACCAGGCCAAGGGCTGGAGTTTTAAGTAACTTAAGAATGTGGAGTTCATGTAGCAGTTTTCAAGCCTAGTATGTGGAGTACACCTCTTACAAGGGGTCATCTGGAAACAAACTGGGAAATAACAGGCTAAACTGAGTGAACCCAGTTCCTTAGCTGTAGGTTTACAGAGAAGACCTTACAGCAGTGGTGTTGACCTATGGCCCAAACAGCCCACAGTGGGCTGTTCTGTATCATTGAAAGCTCAAGGTTCACCATCACTGCCCTACACTGTTCACCCTTCCCTTATTGATGGCATTTTTTCCCCACCAGCTCATCTGTCTGTTGGGAAACATGCTCAGCTCCAGGCCTTCTTTTACACCCAGGCTTCCTATTTCAAAGACCCAAAGGCAAGTGGTTGTCCATGCCCATTCACCATGGGAAAAAGACCTGGGGCCAGTAGTAGGGGACCCCAGCAATAGATGATGAGCTTGGCCTGAGGTCTAGAGGGAGTATAGTGAGGCGGTGGGACACTGGGGACTGAGCTGTTGGTGCCAGCTCTAACCTGAGTGCCCACACCTGACAAGTGGGAGAGTGGGGCGCCCACATTCTCTGGCAGAATGTGTGTGCAGGAAGAACAGTGTAGGCATAGGGCTGGCAGCCAGGAAGGACATCCTGGAGGATGCAGCCCTGAGAGTGGGAGTGCCTGGCAGCAGGAACACTGCTCCACCTTGGTTTTGCTCTGAATGTGGCTGCCTCCCTTCAACCTTAGTGACACTGTGCAAAGAGTGTCATAGGGGCTCAATCTCCAGGCCCTCTAGGATCCCTCCCTAGCATGACCCCAGTTATTCCTCCCTACCTTTTTCTTGATCTCAGCCTGGTCCCGGGCCCGAGCCCGCTGCAGTCGCTCCTCCTGCAACAGCCTTTGCAACTGGACTTTCTCTTCCCGAAGCCTAGGTGGCAAGAGGGGTCATGCAGGACCTAGGGCCCTGGGAGATAACATCACAGCCCCTTCCCACTCCTGTACCCACAGGCCTTTGGGTCAGACAGATCATGTCCTGTGTATGAAAATATAACCAACTCTTCTGCTCTTTCTGCCATGTGTCAGGGCCTTGCCACCTGCCCACAGTCAAAGCACCACTGCTTCTGGCCTAGGCCCAGGGTAAGGTAACCAGGGCTCTGCCTGGACCTTGGCTTTTGCTCCTTGAGACCTGGCTCTGGCCTCTAAAGAGCTGATGTAAGCTTCAGATTCGACACCTCCAAGAGGCACATTTCCCTAAATTCACATCCACATCCTTGACTTGTGTGCCAATAGCCTCATGATCACCCATTATGGCCCCGTACCCAGCTAAGACAGTGGCCCTGCTTTCTGCCTGCCATCAAACATTTGTCCAGTCCCCACTCAAAGCTGAGTGCTGGGGACCTAGAAGAGAAGCCCTCATGTTTGTGGTAGAAGCAGACATTTGCAGAGTCTGTATCTTAGGGTCTTGCACTGATAAGTGAGTAACCCAGGCAACCCACAGGCTGGAGAGGCCATGACCCGCATCTTACCTGGATCCTATCCTCTCTACATGAACCCATGCCCACTTGTCCCACTAGACAAGCAAGCTGCCACTTGTCCACCTCAATACTTGACCCCAACCTGGGGTTCCTGGGGACTTCTGAGCCCCTGAACCCAGCCTCTACATCTGAACTGTTGCAGTTGTTTGTGCTTATCCTAACAGTCGCTGCCAACCTCAGCTCCAGCCTCTGTTCCTCCTATCCAGCTAAAAATAAGTAAGTAAATCCTACCTGGCCCTGGCCCTGGCCCTCCCCACTTACAGCCCTTTCCTGACGTCCCTATCCTTGGGACCCAAGCTTTGCTGGCTGTATCCTCAGATGCTCCCGTCTTTTAGACTCCATCTTCTCAGCCTCTGAATCCATGTTACCAGTCACTGTCACCTTCTACAGCTAAGTTTAATTCCCTCTCTGGGTACACCAGACCCAGGGTTCCATCTCACAGCATGGAGGACTGGGAGCCTGTCTCCCTGGTTCACTGTGGTGCAGTAACCATGGGTACCCTGTGCTTCTAGGCCAGGTTGGGGCAGGAGCAGGAATAGGAATGGTGAGCTACAGGGCAGAACAGCTCACTTCATGCGCCTCTCTTTCTCCTTGGCCTTCTCAGCCTGCTCAATCTTGGCTGGGGTTACATGCTCCAGGTTCTCAAGCAGCTCATCCAGCTGGTGCTCAATAATGGTCAGCATCTGTATAGTGCCCAGGTTGGCTTCCTGCTGGGTGCCCACACAATGCCGGTACACATCCTGCACCTTGTAGCTCAGGGTCTCCAATAGCTGGTCCTACAAAGCAGAGCAGACTTCAGCTGTGCCCACCCTTACACCTCAACCTGCAGGTACCAGCCCCCATGGCCATGGCATGCTGACCTCAAGGATGAAGCAGCCAGAGTGGGTAATCACGGAAAAGGTTAAAACAATTTAGGTGCTGGGTTTTCTTAGCCAGACCAGCCCTGTCCCCACTGAGGCTCACTCCTGACTCAGCTCCTCCCCATGCTGCCCTGATAATCCCACCAAGACTCAGTCTCCCCTCTACCAGGGAGTCCCCTCCACTGATCCCAGCTCCCATGGGACATGTCTTGTGTGGCTCCAGGCAGTTGAATTCCCTCTTAGTTTGCTCCGACATTTAGAAAATAGTTAATAGCTCCTGCAGGAGTGAAGAGCAGCAGGCAAAAAGGCCCAGGCCAGGCCTAGGGCAGAGCCAGTGCCCTGTGAAGCCTAGCTAAGGCAGTGATATGCCTTCTCCCTCAAAGCCACTTCCGATGTCCCTGGCCCAGTTGCACACAGTAGGCATTTGGCAGTATTGCCGTGAATTAGGCCTCCAGTTGCTCTCCATATGGCCATGTGCTGAGCCCCTGGCCAGACCCCAGTTCCTGCTGCCCAGAATATCATTAACCTCTGTCCCCTCAGAATTCTTTCACACCCCCATCCTGGCCTAAGGACACACCTCTTCCTTTGGCCCAGGTTTGCCTTAAAGGACACTGTATGTTTAAGAAGCAGACAAGATGGGCATGGCAGCACATGCCTGTGATAACAGCACTCAGAGGCTAAGGCAGGAGGACCACAAGTTCAAACTTAACCTGGGCAACTTAGTGATTTAGTGGGACTGTGTCACAAAATTAAAAGTCAAACAAAGGCTGAGGATGTAGCTCAGTGTGAAGGCTGAGTTAAATCCCCAGTACAGAGAGATGGGGGGGGGCGGTATTTGTGGAGTTAACACAAAGGAGTAAGCAGTGGGGCAGCTGAGCTGGCACAGCATGAGTTCCTGGGGACAGCTGTTCCTGGGGGAACTTTTTGGCCAGGCCCACAGAGCCTAGGAGGTGAGCTGGAGCCTTGCACCTGGGCCCCCAGCTCCCATGAGCTATCATAACTGCTCTTGCAGTCACCTGCAAGTAAGTGGGTTCCCTTCCCTACCCTGGGCCAGTGGTCATACCCACTGCATGTCTACCTGCTGATCACCCTTGTACTCCCCAAAGTGGAAGACTCGGGATTTGAGCTCCAGCTCAGCAGCAGTCTCCTCCTCCTTGGCAAGGGACATCATCAGAGTGGTGATCCACTGCTTCAGCTGGTTGACTTCCCTGTCCCTGGATTGGGGGATGGGGTAGAGGATAGTTCACTCAGAGATCCCAGAGCATGTGCCTTCTTTGAGCCTGGCCTTGTCCTGATGGATACAGGACCATAAGATGCCTAATTGTGTACATGCCAAGGAGTTGAAGATGTTGGTAGAATTCAGGGAATGAAACTTAAAATCTTTAACAATCAACATTGAGGAAAATAAAAATAACAGTTTCACTGAAATATGATTCACAAACAATAAAATTAACATGCCATAAACTTATTTTAAAGTATACAAGTGATATATTCACAGTCACATGACCATCACTATCATCTAATTTAGAACATTTTTATCACCCCAGAATGAAACCCTGTGCCCAATAACAGTCACCACATCCCATTGTCCCCTTTCCAGTTTGATCTTCACCAACCACTAATCTTCTTTGTCTTTTTCCTGAGCACTCCATATAAACAAAGTATGTGGCCTTTTCTGCCTCTGTCTGCTTTCACATAGCGCAATACTTTCAAAGTTTATCTATGTGGTAGCAGGTATTAGAATTTAGGAGCTTGGGGGAAAAAAATTTAGCTTATGTGTCAGAACTTCTTATGGCTGGGTAATATTCTACTGTATGGCTAGGCTACACTTTGTTGATCTATCTGTCCACTAATGGACTTTTTTGCATTGCTTTCACCTTTTGACTCTGAGGAGCAGTGCTACTGTGAATATTCATGTGTAGATGTTTGTGAAGATAATGTTTCTAATTCTCTAACATATATATTCAGGCAAGAATATATATGCAATACTGAACTTTTAAATGAAGTAATCTTCACAATCATTATGGTACATACATTGACCACCATATGTTAAGGTTTCCTGAATGTGACTCCTGCTCTTATGCTGGCCAGGGCCCAAGCAGTGTTGACACCTGATAGAAGCCCTGATCAAAGTGAGGGCATAGACATCCTGCACTCCCCCAGCAGTGTCTGGAAGGCACTAAACTCCCCACTCAAAAGACAAAATGGCTGAAAAGATTGTTAAAACAACGTAATTATACATAGTTTACTGGAGACCTTAGATTTAAGGACACACAGGCTGAAAGTAAAGGGTTAGAAAAAGCTAATCCATGCAAATGGTAACCAAATGAGAGCAAAGACTGCTATATTCATTTGAAGTTAAAAACTCAGAGGGAAAAGATCCAAATAAAATCAGAAATTAAAGAAGAGACATTTCAACTGATGCCACAGAAATAGGATCATAAGGAACCTACTAGACAGCCCAGAAATGGACCAATTCCTAGAAACAGACAACCTACCAAGATTGAATCAGGAAGACACAGTCTGAACAGATCAGTATCAAGGAGATTCCACCAGTTAAAAACAAGAAGAAAGAAACATCCAGGACTAGATGGGTTCACAGATCAGGTGACTTCTACCAAACATTTAAGCACTAACATCAATCCTTTCATTCCTACAAAACATAAAAAAGGGAAGAACATTCCAAGCTCGTTCTATGAAGTCAGCATTACCTATTACCAAAGCCAGACAAAAAATAGCACAAGGAAAAAAAAAAAACCAGGACCAGCATCCTTGATGAATGTAAATGTAAAAATCCTCAAAATACTAGGAAATTGAATTCAACAGCACATTAAAAGGATTACACACCATGACCAAGTAGGATTTATCCCTGGCATGCAAGAATGGCTCAACATACTAATCAAAGTGACACATTGTATAAAGGGCCCAAACATTGAGGCACAAAGCTGGAGTCTCAGCACTCAGGAGAATTGATTGAGCCAGCTCAAGACCAACCTTGGTAACATAGCAAGACCCTGCCTCAAAAAAGAATGGATAAAAATTACCTTATCATCACAGTACATGATGAAACTGCATTCCACAAAATTAAGCATGTATGACTTTTTGTATGTCAATTATGCCTCAATAAAATGATCTGAAAAAAAAACAGTGTAATTCCAATTCAAGCTGACAGTTTTACAAACAACTATTATGACATTTATGAGACATTAAAAATTTGAAAATGAATATATGGCCCTAAGAATTACTCTTTTTAACTGTAATGGTAGTATTGTGGTTATGTATAAGAATACTTATCCTTTTAGAAATGTCTACTAAAATATCTACAGGGAATGTGATAGTGTCTAGTACTTGCTTCAAAACAATATATAGAAGATCCGCGGACACAGCAGAGGGGTCCCCGGTCCCAGGGAACACCCACCATCCACCCCACGCCAGCCAGGCACATCCGCGGAGGCCACAGAGGGGTCCCCGGTCGCAGGGAAACCGCCCCATTCACCCCACACCCGGCAGCGATCCACTTAGCCAGCCTGGCACCTGCAGAACCACCCCTCCCCCCACCCCCCACCCCCCACCCCCCGCTCCTCTGGCCTCTTACCTATATTGCCACCTGGTTCCACAATACAAAGACACAGGGGACACCTGACCACCAGACCACCATACTGGGTAAGTTGGAGGGCTCATCACCTCCCATCAGAACTGGAACTATCTTCAGGAGAAGGGCAGCTGGAACCTGCAGTACAACCCTGCAGAGTTCAACCCTACAGGAGGACAGGGAGCTCAACTTGGGACTTGAAGCCAGAAATCTGCCAGAATCTCGTGGGTCTGCGACTGGCTTGCTGAGACTCATTGACTTATATCTCCACACTGCTACCCACATTGTCTATTGTGACAGCAGAGACATAACCTGAAGGAGGCCCTTCATTTTCATTTTTATTTTTTATTTCCAAAGTTAGTATTCTTAGTTTGTTTTTTTCTCCTCTTCTCTTTAATATTTTTCCTACTCATTGCAAATTTTTCTTTTTCTCTCCTTTTTTTCTTCTTTCTTTTCTCTTTCCTTTCTCTCTCTCTCTTACACTCACTCTCTTGCTGTCCCACATTGTTCATCTCCCTTTTCGTTTCTGTTCTGGCCCTCATTTGGATTTCTTCTTTATTTTTCAATTATTCTCTTTTTCTTTCTCTCACCTGTGTCCTCTGGCCTAGCTGCTAACCTTCCCCTATCCTTCTACCTATCCCTCCCTCCCCAACTCCTTCTAACTCTCCATCCTGAAGGGTGAAGTTGTTATATTGAAGAGTTTATTCACTATAAACATAAATTGGGTTGGTCCTCAATTTTTATTTAATTCACACAGTTAAAGTTGATAAATTAATAACTACCACAAAATGTCATTTTCTAAGATGTAATTGATGCTATGGTGTTGCTGATTGTATCACTTGGGCTAAGGTGTTGTGATTGATCTAGTCAGTGGTCCCTCCTGGTATAATAAAAATAAGATAGCATCAGAGCCATTAGAGACTCAAAACTTAAAGACCAGCTATGTCTGGAAGACACCTCTGAGAAGGAATCATTCCATAAGGGTTCTAAATACAAGCAACAAAGATATTTGCAATAAGCAATTTCAAACTATCAATCCAGGAGTTAAACTAAGGACAGTACCAAAAACAAAAATGAGAAGACATTTAAGCAAGGCACAAACTCAGACTTCCACCCCACCAAGGGTAAACCCTGGGGAAAATGAGCTGGAAAAGTCCATATTAATCAGCTACCAGGACACCCTGAACTGATAGCACAGGAAGTAACAAAACAGATGAATGAGGCTCTAGAAAAATTCAAAACAGAAATAATCTCCCAGATAACTACAGAGATGGTGAGCAGAGTGAAAGACATGATTAGAGGATCTAGAACAGAAACAGATAAAAAAGTAGATGAGCTCAGAAACGTGCTGGAAGCCATGAATACCCAGCATAAAAAAGAAATGGAAACCATGATGGCCCAATATAACAAAGAAATGGAATCCATGAAACAGATTCAAACAGATATTCAGGAGATTAAAAACTCCACTGAAAGTATCCACAGCAGATTAAGGGAATCTGAAGATAGAATATCAGATATAGAAGACAGTATCGTGGTTAGGGACCATGAAAACAGAGATTTCTTCAAAATAGTAAGGGAACACGAGAAGTCAATCCAGCAGCTGCTAGATGATGGAAAGAAGAATAACATGAGACTGATGCGAGTCCATGAAAAAGCAGGAGAAAGTACAATTGGCGTAAAAAACTGTTCACAAAAGTAATAGTAGAAAACTTCCCAGACAGAGGTAGAGCATTAGACATACAGATAAGTGAGGCATACAGAACTCCAACTAGCCACAAACAAAAAACATCTACACCTAGACACATAATAGTCAAGATCCCAGAACCCAACAGAAGAACAAAATCCTACAAGCAGTTAGAGAAAAGAAACAAATCACCTACAAAGAAAAGCTCATCAGAATCACAGGAGATTTCTCAACACAAACCCTCAAGTCAAGCAGAGACTTGGAGACTCTCCACAGAGAGCCTGGAGTGAAGTATTTCACGCCTTAAAAGAAAATAACTTCCAACCTAGACTGTTGTATCTGGCAAAATTATCTTTCAAAATTGAGGGGGAAATTAGATACTTCCACGACAAAGAACACTGGAAGAATTTCATGAACATCAAACCAGCACGTCAAACAATTCTAAACAATATCTTAGAAAAAGACAATGAAGGTCACAACTCCATGAGCCCCAACAGAGAGAAGCCACCAGGCAAGGCAAGAAACTAAAGGGAAAGGGGGAAAAATAAAAAATAAAAGAGCCAACAACAGTAAAACATCATGACAAGGATGAGTCAATATTTATCAATTATAACCATGAATGTTAATGCCCTCAAGTCACCAATCAAAAGGAATAGACTGGCACAATGGATTAAGAAGCAAAATCCAACAATACTCTGTATACAAGAAACACACCTAACTCAAAAAGAAATTCATAGACTGAAAGTAAAAGAATGGAAAACAGTTCTCCACCCAACAGGAACCTGGAAAAAAGTAGGGATAGCAGTCTTATTTGCAGACAAAGTAGATTTCAAACCAAAACTAATTAAGAGAGAGACAAAGATGGTCACTACATCCTTGTGAAGGGAACAATCCAAGAGGAAGAGCTGACAATCCTAAATGTATATGCACCAAATACGAATGCCCCCAGCTATATAAAATAAATATTAATGGACATGAAAAAACAAATAAGCACTAACACAGTTGTGGTGTGGGACCTCAATACCCCACTATCACAAACAGACAGATCATCTAGACAAAAAACTAACAATGAAATAATACAACTGAACCAAGCTATTGAACAAATAGACTTAATAGATGTTTACAGAGTGTTCCACCCCACCAAATTAGAATACACATTCTTCTCAGCTGCACATGGGTCATTCTCCAAAATAGACCACATGCTAGCTCATAGGACACGTTTAAGTAAATGTAAAAGAATTGAAGTTACCCCCTGTATATTATCAGACCATAGTTCAATAAAATTGGAGATCAATAACATAAGAAAACGCAAAACCCCCACAAACACATGGAAATTGAATAACACTCTCCTGAACAACCACACAGAGGAAATTAAAGAAGAAATCAGTTTCTACAAGTAAATGATAATGCCAGTACAACATACAGGAATCTATGGCACACAATGAAAGCTGTTCTATGAGGGAAATTCACAGCAGTGAATGCCCATATTAGGAAAACAGACAGAGCTGAGATAAATAACCTAATGCAGAACCTAAAGCTCCTAGAAAAAGAAGAGCATAACAAACTCAAAGCTCAAAGAAGAGAGGAAATTAATAAAGATCAGAGCAGAAAACAATGCAATGGAGACTAAGAGAATGATACAAAAAATCAATGAATGAAAGAGTTGGTTCTTTGAACAAATAAATAAAATCGATGAACCTTTAGCCAACCTTATCAAAAAAAGGAAAGAAAAGGCTCAAATACATGCAATTAAGAATGAAAAAGTTGAAGTCACAACAGATCCAGCAGAAATCCAGAGGATCATCAATACCTACTTTGAGAACCTGTACTCTAATAAAATGGAAAACACAGACGAAATGGACAGGTTCCTAGATACATACAAACTGCCAAAGTTAAATGAAGAAGATATAGAAATTCTAAAAACCCCAAGTACAATGAGTGAAATTGAAAATGTAATACAAAATTTACCAACAAAGCAAAGTCCAGGTCCTCATGACTTCACTGCTGAATTCTGCAAGACATTTAGAGAAGAACTATTGCCATTACTCTTTAAACTCATCAAGGAAATTGAAAGAGAAGCAGTATTTCCAAATTCATTCCTGGAAGCAAGTGTTACTTTGATTCCAAAACCAGGGAAAGACCCAACATAAAAAGAGAACTACAGACCAATCTCCCTAATGTACATAGATGCAAACATCCTCAACAAGATATTGACAAAGTACAGA
This sequence comes from Heterocephalus glaber, assembly GCF_000247695.1. Next base: position 160,364 of record NW_004624773.1, read on the forward strand.
GGGTCATCAAGAATATCATACACCCTGATCAAGTCAGATTTATCCCAGCAATGCAAGGATAGTTCAACATACTTAAATCAATAAATGTAATACACTATATTAACAGAGTCAAGGGAAAAACCATATGATCATCTCAATAGATGCAGAAAAAGCATTTGACAAAATCCAACAACCATTCATGATAAAAACCCTACAGAAAATTGGAATAGAAGGTCTTTATCTCAACCCAATTAAGGCTATCTATGAAAACCAACATCATACTAAATGGTCAAAAATTGAAAACTTTCACACTAAAATCAGGAACAAGACAAGGATGCCCACTATCACCACTCCTGATCAATATAGTTCTGGAAACATTAGCCACAGCAATTAGCAAACAGAAAGAAATAAACCGTCATTATTTGCTGATGATATGATACTTTACATAGAAGATCCAAAAAACTCTGCCAAAAGACTTCTAGACTTAATTGATAGATTCAGTAGAGTAGCTGTATACAAGGTCAACACTCAAAAATCAATAGCCTTCTTGTACACAAATAGCAGACTCACCAAGAGAGAAATTAGGGAAACAATTCCTTTTACAATAGCATCCAAAAAAATGAAATATCTAGGAATCAATCTAACAAAGAAAGCAAAAGACCTCTACACTGAAAACTACAGCACTCTGAAAAAAGAGATTGAAGAGCATACAAGAAAATGGAAAGACATCTCTTGCTCCTAGGTAGGAAGAACCAATATAGTGAAAATGACCATACTTCCAAAACTACTATATAGATTCAATCTAATGCCGATTGAAATTCAAACAATATACTTCACAGAACTAGAGAAAACAATCCAAAAATTCATTTGGAACCAGAAGAGACCTGAATAGCAAAAGCAATGCTAAGCAACAGTGACATGGCAGGGGGTATCACAATCTCCAACTTGAAACTATACTACAAAGCTACTGTGATAAAAACACCATGGTACCGGCAAAGAAACAGACCTGAGGATCAGTGGAGTAGATTGGAAGATGCAGAAGCAACTCCAGACATACTCAGCCATGTCTTCTTTGACAAAGGAGCCAACCACCCTCATTGGAGGAAAGATAGCCTCTTTAACAAACGGTGTTGGAAAAACTGGATTTCAACCTGCCAAAGACTAGACCCATACTTATCACCATGCACTGAACTAAGATCAAAGTGGATTAAAGATCTAAATATTAAAACAAAAACACTAAATTTGCTGAAAGGTAAATTAGGTAGAACTCTTGAAGACATTGGCATAGGAAAAGACTTTATGAACAAAACCTCAGTAGCACAGGAACTAGTACAAAAAATCAACAACTGGGATCTCATCTTATTAAAAAGCTTCTGTGCTGCAAGAGAAACCACCAACAGAGCTAAGAGACAACCTACAATGTGGGAAAAATTTTTTAGCAGCTGTATCTCAGACAAAGAACTACTATCTAGAATATATAAAGAACTGAATAAAATCAGAGCCCCCAAATTCAAAGACCCAATTCAAAAATGGGCATCTGAAATGAACAGACATTTCTCAGAGAAAGAATTAAAAGCAGCAAATAAATATATGAAAAAATGTTCAACATCCTGGTCATTTGAGAGATGCAGATGAAAACAACCCTGAGTTTTCACCTCACCCCAGAAAGAATGGCTGCTATCAAGAAATCAACCAATAACAAATGCTGACTGGGTTGTGGGGAGAAAGGAACCCTTCTCCTTTGCTGGTGGAAGTGCAGGCTGGTGCAACCACTGTGGAAATCAGTATGGTGATACCACAAAGAACTAGGACTAAAGGTCCCATTTGATGCAGATTTGGGAATCTTCCCCAAACAATTAAAAGAATCATACCACAATGATATATGTGCACCCATGTTTATAGCAGCACAGTTTGTAATAGCTAAAGCTTGGAAGCAGCCCAAGTGCCCATCAACTGGAAACTGTATAAAGAAGATGTGGTTTTTTAATTAAACGGAGTATTACTCAGCCATAAATAACGAAAACCTAGAGTCATTTAAAGCTAAATGGATGCATATCAAGGCAGTACTCTTAAGTGAAATAAATAGGACCCACATGTGTAAATACTGAACAGTTTCTCCAGTGTGAGAAACTGGTAGTGTAAATAAGGTTTAAAATGATTAAAATGAATAATTGATCATTTGAAATAGGAAAAAATGTCCAAAGGCATAGGAATGATTGGAGGGGAAGGGGAAAGGAAAGAAGGGAAAGGAAAATTATCAGAAAAGACAAAAAAATGGAAATGATGTCTGTGTAAATAGGGAAGGGTAGAGGAGTGAATGGTGCACAGGAAATGGGGAAAAAATAAGAACCAGGACACATCATGTACAGGTACAAGCACCCAATGATAAATGTAAACGTATTGTATACCTTAAATGTACCAATAAAAGAACTTAAGAATAAAAAAATAAACAATATATAAAAGATGGGGAAGTAGGGTCTAGGTGAAATTACACTAGCTATGATTTAGTAATTGTGGAAGCTGGTGATGGAACTTGGGATCTGCTATACCATTCCATGTTTTTATGTTTGTATGTTTGACATTTCCTCAGCTGTTGGCCTGAATTGGAAAAGTTATAAAATATGTCCTTAATGATAATAGGAAGGAAGATCTCTTTAAAAATACCTGGGAACATCTAACCAGAAAATTTTCTATGCTTTTTTTTTAAGTAGTACCATTAGACATGTATAAAGGTCATATAAGAGACCAAGATAAACAGTTACTATATTCCTACCTAAACAGCAACAACAACTAGAAATAATATTAAATTAAAAACCTCACTCTCCAGCAAACTCAAGATAACTACTGCGCTAGCACTGACATTTAGGATTCTGGAGGACACACAGTGAGGCGCACATCCTTTCTGACTCCTTCATAGGTACCTGGTTTCATATTTTCCTTGCCCACTTCACCAGTTGCTCTAAACCTTTATGAAATGTGTCTCAGAGCAGGCTACTCTTCCTGCCTTCAGTGAGGTTCAGGAACCTATTGATCCACAGTCCCACTAGCTGCACTTCCAGTTCTCTCTGCCCTCATCTTTGGGATTCCTTCCACACATCACCTATATGTGTCCTACCTGGGCTCATTCCATCTCCTTGTCCTTTTCTTACAAGTTCTGGGAACTCCCCCAGCTTATTTTTGTCCTCCTCTTTATTATTATTTTTTCTTGAGCTACTAGGGATAGAACTTAGAGTCATGCAGATGATAAGCAACATCTCCACTCCTTTTTTGTATTTTTATTTTGAGAAGGGTCACACTAAATTGCCCAGGCTGGCCTTAAGCTTGGGATCCTCCTGCTTTAGCATCCTAAATACAGTGGTACCTTGGTTCACGAACTTAACTCCATGATTCTGGTCCCAGAATTTGTTTCATGATTCTGGTTGCAGCCAAATTGCCAGCATAGTACATATATACTTGAAATTTGGTTGCAAATATAATTGTGGAACAAATTCTGCAGCCAGAATCATGGAAAGAATTAAGTTCATGAATGGAAGTTCCACTGTAGCTAGGATTACAGGCATGTGAAGGCCAACCTTCACTGTCCTCTGATGACCTCATGTTTGACTTTCTTCAGTCTTCTCATGATCTTAACGCCTGGGGCTTTTCTGCAGTCCATCAAAGTGACCCATCAGATTTATAGAATGAAGGGATCAGATACTATGGCACACAGTTGCGGTCCCAGCACTGAGGAAGGAAGAATCATTTGATTCCAGGTGGCAGGGATGTACCATCTAAGAGGAATTGAAACATGTCTTCTTACATTGGCATAGGAAAAGTCTTCATGAACAAAACCTCAGCAGCACAGGAACTAGCAGAAAGAATCAACACCTGGGATCTCATCTTATTAAAAAGCTTCTGCACTGCAAAAGAAACCACCAACAGAGCTAACAGACAACCTACAATATGGGAAAAATTTTTTAGAAGCTGTACCTCAGACAAAGGACTACTATCTAGAATATATAAAGAATTGAAAAAAATCAGACCGCCCCTCAAATTCAAAGACCCAATTCAAAAATGGGCATCCAAAATGAACAGACATTTCTCAGACAAAGAAGTAAAAGCAGCAAATAAATATATGAAAAAATGTTCAACATCACTCGTCATTTGAGAGATGCAGA
>NW_004624773.1:164999-190399 GCF_000247695.1 Heterocephalus glaber
AAATGATTAAAATGAATAATTGATCATTTGAGATAGGAAAAAAGGTCCAAAAACGAAGGAGTGAAGGGAGGCGAAGGGGAAAGGAAAAGAGGGAAAGGAAAAACTATGAGAAAAGAAAAAGAAAAAGGAAATGAAATCTATGTAAATAGGGAAGGTTGGAGGGGGTGAAGGGTGCACAGGTAATGGGGAAAAAAATAAGAAGCAAGATATATCACGTACAGGTACAAACACCCAATGATAAATGTAAACGAATTGTATACCTAAAATGTACCAATAAAAGAACTAAAAAAAAAAGAAATATGTCTTCTTTAATTCATGTAGTATTTACATTTACTTAAATTTTTACACTTATCCTCTTAATGAATCTACTTTTCCAATTTTCTTGGGGAAATTTTCCTGGAAGTCACCATGAGTCCAGTGCCAGAAACTTAAGATGTATTGTACTGTTTTCCTTGAATGTTGAGCTGGACCCTGGGGAAAGGCTGATGTGACAGTCCAGTTTTCTCCTGAGCTGTGGAATCTCAGCTGTGTTTTCATATCTGGGTGGCAGCCACAGGCTTCGAATGCCTAGCAGGACTCCCCAAGACAGCCCTCCCAATGCTCTCTGCTCTTTCACAGACTAATGCCAGTGAAAGGTTTCTGCTGGTTGTGACACATCTTTTGTGCTCCAGTGCTCACCACTTCATGAAGCTGAACCTACCTACAGCCTGTGCTCACTAGTCAGTAGGAAGGGTGGGCTTCTGCTGGATCTCATCCTCCATATTTTCTGACTTTCTGATTGGGCTGGCTCTTCCTGAAGGAAGCCAACAGCTTTGTAGTTTCTAGGAAATGGTTCCAATTTAAGTTCTCTTTTTTTATCCCTTGCTTATTGTGGCAGAGTTCAGTGTTCCTTGAGCCTTCTGCTAACCCTCCTCCTCTTGGTCCCTGTCATGCCCACACTCACTCTGGCTACTGATGAAGCACAGAATGCACTGGTATCTGAAGTTATCTTGGCCAAGTTCTGGGACACCTGTGTTTTCTTCTGAGTCCCAGATGCCATCTTTCTGGGTCCTTTGGCTTGCTGGGAGGGGCCAGGGAGTAAGCACAGCAAGGATAGCAGAGAGCAGGCCAGACTCAGTGGAGGCAAGTGAGGCATACAGGGCTATAATCCAGGGAAGCACCTACTGTAGTGGTGCACAAGAGCCCTTGTTCTCCCTGTCAGAGAATGAAAGGATGCTCTGTCCTCTTGACCAAAGAAGCACGAGAGAAGCTCATGCTATGACTGTTAGGCACCTTCACTCTGTCCAAAGGCAGGTGACAACACCTTAGAAAGTCCTAAGTTTGTCAAGAATGTATAATTTATATATCATAAAATATAACCATTTTATGTATACAGTTGAATGAAGTTTGACAAACATATACCTGTGTAAGCACCAACACAATTAAGACAGAACATTGTCATCACTTCAGAAACTTCCTCATGCCCATTTTAGTGGATTCCGCCCCTTCAACAGCCACAAGAGTCCAGTGGACTGATGGCTGTCACTGCAGGTTGTCTCTATGGTAGGCAGACTAAGATCCCAGTATCACCTGCCTCCTGTTATTTACCTCTTTGAGCATGCTGAGCCTAGTAACTTGACTCCAACTAATGCAACACAAGATGAAATTGTTAGCACACAAAGGTTTGGTCTGCTCACTACATGACAGAGGCCAGTTAGTTGAGAGGCAAGGATGGTAGGAAAAGAATTGTATAATGGTGAGCTGATCGCAAGATGAGAGACCAGCTAAAGGACCATCTTGCCTGGGAGCTGATTTAGGAGTGGTGTATATACAGGTGGCTGATGGGTAATTGCAGACCAGTGGGTGGCTTCTCACTGATGAAGGATCCAGGTTTCTTGCCAGATGATGCATACTTGATCTTAATCACCTAGCCATAAGACATTTTTCAGTTCTGCCAATGTCAAGAAAACCAGTGTTATGTCATTATGTTTTCAGGCTATTCCTGTTACTGATTTAGTATACCTACCCCACAGTTCCTGACATTACACAACAGACAGGGTAGAGGAGATAGCTGCCCAGTGAAGAAAGACAAGGGTCAGGTGAAGTAAAAAATGGAACTAGGTTCACATGGCTTCAGTACTCCACTATCAGATGTCTATTCCACAACTCCGTGGGATTTAGGTCAGATCTGGATACTTCCTGCTGAATGAAGACATCAAAAGGAAAAATGAAATGGAACAACCAGCTTTGATAGGAAAAATAGCTTCTGCTGCCTCTTCTTAGGATGGATTTGATACTGATAGCTGTTTGGTGACAGATGTACTACTGTCAAAAAGCATAATCAAAGTAAACCCCATTCTCATAGATAGCTAATCAAATATCATCCTCATACTAAAGTTGTTAGAATCAGTGCAGCTACTCAAAAAGATAGTGATTATTCACTGTAGAGGACATCAGCACAGTGACGGGGAATCATGAAGGGAAAAAAACAAAGCTGAAGCCAGATGTAGTAGCACACAACTATAATCCCAGCACTCAGGAGGCTGAGGCAGGAGGACTGCTGTGAGTTTGAGGCCAGCCTAGGCTATAAAATGAATCCAAGGCCAGTCTGAACTACATAGTGAGACCCTGTCCCTGTCTCAAACAAAACAAAACAAAAACAGAGCTGATATAGCCACCAAGGAGGCCACACAAAAAAGTGGTATTTTGTTAATGGCCCTGCTTCCTGCACCCACTAAACCCTTGAGCTATCAACTAGTATGCTCTGAAAAAGCAAGGGAAGGGGCTGTAAAATAGGGATTTACAAAGAGCAATACCCTGGATGGTCTGAAAACCAGCATAGACTGCTGTTGTTTCCTAAAGCAATGGCCATTGTGGTTCCTAAGGAAGCTCACAGAGGGAAACAAGTGGTATACAACTGGCTTATACAATTTATGACTACCCTACACTTACCCGAAATAGTACAATTGGCTACACAGAGCTGCCATTTATATCAAACTAATAACTCCCAGAACAGACCACCCTCAAGACCAAATATTAAGACCTGCACAGATTAAGGGGGCCTACTCAGAAAATTGGCAAGTTTACTGTCCTGCCCTGGACCCCCAGAAACTTTAGGTATCTCCTGGTAATTACAAATACTTTATCAGGTTGTGTAAAAGTCTCTGCTGGATTGAAACCATTACTGAAATAACCCCAAATCTTTACAAGAGATTATCCCCCAGTATGGACACCCTAGGACCCTACAAAGTGATAATGGACCAGCATTTGTGGCTCACATGACTGAAAAGATAGCCCAGGGTTTGGTTATTTTCTGGAAACGCCATACTGCTTGGATACAATACTCATCAGGAAAGGTTGAAAAAAACCAATCAAACTTGCAAAACGACATTATCTAAACTTTGTTAGGAGACCTAAGAAAATTGGTTAAAGCTCCTGCTTATAGCCCTTCTCAGAATGAGAAGGGCTCCCTGGAAAGACCAAACTGAGCATACTTCACCTCAGGTACACCTATTCCACATCTTCGACCAGGTCAAACTTAAACCCACTTAAAATAAAACAATTAAGGTATGCCATAAAGTAAATTTTTGGGCCCTTTCCTGAGCCCTTATAACATATGGAAGTCAGGTCAGGCCATTCCCAATGGATTTGCTTCTACAGCTCTTACATTCCTGGGTGATTGAATATGCTTAAAAATTTTAAAAGATCAAGGCCCAGAAAAACAACTATCCCCCAAATGGGTGGGCCTATATCTGGTAATCTTTTTTTTAAGATTTAAAAAATCTTTTTATCTTATAGTATATCATATTAACAAACTAAAATCAACATTCATACAACTCTGTGCTTAATTTTGAAATCTCAGATAAATAAATCAATTTCTCAAAAAGCATAAACTACAAAAATTCATCCAAAAGGAAATAAATCACCTGAATTGCCCTACAACTTCTCAAGAAATCAGATATTTAGTCTAAAATTTCTTTCCAAAAATACAAGAATACTTCATAATGCATAATACAGTGTTATTCAGGTAACAAAATCAGACAAAGACCACACACACAAAAAATCTATACACCAGTACCCTTGAGGAATACAGATGCAAAACTCCTCAAAAAATTTAGCTAAACAACCCCACCAATATACAAAATTAAGGCACCTCAATCAAGTGGGATTTACTCTGGGAATGCAAAGCTTTTCAAAAATTAAAAAAAAAATCAATTAATGTAACTCACCACACTAAATGACTACAGAAAAAATTTACATAACTATATAAATAACAGAAAAAGCCTGAAAAGATATGACACCCACTCAAAACAAAACTTTTGGCAAAGAAGAAACAGAAGTAATCCTCTTTAAACTGACAAAGGACATCCAGAAAATCCTACAGCTAACACTGAACTTGAGGAAAGACTGAATGTCCATCAGATCCAGGAACAGTCACCAAGCAGACCACTGTGGGACACCTAAGACCTTAGGTCTCTGTGTATCATGACACTGGTGCCCAGTTCTCATCATGGGCACTGCAAGAAATAATGACAGCACTTGTACCATATGAAAAACATTAAGCCAAATCATCATGGCAGACACTAGCTCATAACTGACCACACCCTCTTTTCCCACGAGACTGGATTATGAACAAAGGTGTTTCTCAATCTCTGCTTCAGAGTGAAGGGTTCATAGATCACTAAAACATTCTGATTTAAAAAAAAATTACCACTTTCTTACACTTGTCTTCCCCAAGACAGGTATGTACCCTTCCATTTCCCAGGAATCTCCTTTCTATGTGGATATTTCCATACATGCATTCCCAGAACACAGCAAACCCTAATCCAACCTACCTGTTGCCCATAAATGCCTCATCAATCAATAACACCAAGAGGAATGCACTCAAAGAACTCTTTCGTCCTTCAGGAAAATACTTAGTAAAGCCACCGAGCCCTCACAAAAACAAATGAGCCATTGGCCTCAGCATGGCAGGAATTGGGGCTACAACTCGATTTCACTGCTCCTTGGAGAGGGTTTATCATGAGGTCACCCTCCAAAATCTCTTGACCTATATGGAGACCTTAGCCTACAAGACAAGTGACACCCTTGCTAGACCCCAAACCTTACTAGATTCTTTGGTCAATGCCATTCTTGACAACCGGTTGGCCTTTGACTCCTGCTGGCAGAACAAGGCAAGCTATGTGTAGTCACTAATTCCTTGTGCTATATATGGATTAACAACTCAGGGCTAATTAAAAAGAACATTCAAGAAATTTATGCCCAGGCATATTGGCTACATTAAGTCAATATAAAGGACATTAACACAAGGAGTATGGGATATTATGTAGCAGTCTATTCCCAATCTCATTTGGTTCTTCCTTCTATTAGGATCTTTAGTGGCTATCATGTTCCTGCTCTTTGGACCATCCATCCTCAACTGACCAGTCTCTTTCATGAGCAAAAGTCTTGAGGTCAACAAACTTTAGATGGTCATTACTCAAAAATAGAAATAATGAGTTAGAGCCTGGTTACAATCAAACATACCTAAAACTAGCTAGGGAAATGTTTTGCTCCTCCCACCAAAGATATGTAATTCTAACAGGAAGTATTTCCAAATCTTCTTGACAATTGTGCCTCAACAGCCCTCAATAATGAGGAACAGAGCTGCTCACAGTGGCACATGGCTGTAAGTACTCTATGAAGCTAACGCAGGAGGATTGCAAGTTCAAGCCCAGCACAGGTAAATTGCTGAACACCTCCTTGTCCTATCAGCTTTGTTTGCTTTCAAATGCCACTTGCCTGTGAAAGTTAAAAAAAAAATATATATATATATATAATATATATATACACACACACAAATTTTGTAGCAAGGAGATACTGTGAATCAGTTCCAAGATTCTAGGTAAAAGTCCTGTTTCTACAGAGCACTCCATTAACCAAATGTCCCTGTCTCACAAAGAGGAATTGACTTAGATGGAAGGGGAAGTTTCTGGGTTGCACCTTAGCCTGCTCCATGTCGAATCCATGGACTTACCCAAAGCCATTGGTTCTCTACCATAAGGGTTACTTGGAGGCAGCCAGTGTCAGGATAGGAAAACAGAAGGGATAGCTCTCCAGGGCAAGAGGATTTGACAGCTGCTGGGAGATTACCCAAGGGACTGCCTGTCAAGGTCAGCTAACCACAGGTAGAGCCTCTACTCTCAGCTGAATCACCAAGTCTGTTACCATGTAAAAGCATGGTCTGGTCACCACACAAGCCAATTAATTGAAAGCCAAAGAGATGATAGAGAAAGAAAGTTAGTATGGTGAGCTAGCTGATCACAATGGAGGACCAGCCAAATGGACCATCTTGATGAAAGGTGATTTAGGAGCAGTTTATATAGGCTGGCAATGAATAATGGTGGACTAGTGCACATCTTCTCATAGGTGAAGGTTCTGGCCAGGTTATACACACCTGATCTTAATCACCTAGTCACACTGTTTTTCAGTTCTGCCAATCTCAAGAAAAACTGATTATTTTTTGTCCAAAATTATCATTTCCTCATGTTATTCCTGTTGCTGGTTAGTTTGCCTATGTGCAGTTCCTTACATTCTGCAATAGATATCCTACAGGGGATAGCTGTGCAGAGAAGACCGACAAAGATCAGATGAAGTTATATATGGAGGTGGTCATGTTAAGGGAAAAAGAGACAGATCTTGGTCTTATTGCTCAGTTTCAGGATGTCACTTCTTTTTTTTTTTTTTAAACTTCAGTGCTCCCTCAGGAGCATTTTAATGCCTCCTATCCCCGTGCGCCCTTGGTGTTGGTCCCTAGCTTCAGGGTGCTGCAGAAAGAAGGACTGAAAGGAAGGACCTCTGCTCTCCTGTCTGCTTCGAGGGCCTCAGCCTTGGACCAGTGTGTATGCAGTTTCCGTGGACTCTTGCGCTTTCTTAGCCCTCCCAGAACCCCTCTGCCGGGTCTGTTGTGGTAAAGAGTGCTTCGCCCTCCTTTCCTTTCTCTCTGCCTATTGTTGCTTCAATGATGAGTCATGCAGGAGGTAGTAGTGTGTTAAGGGCGCGCTTGTGCGTTCCCCCGGCACAGGCGCGCCTACAGCTCGTGTAAGGATGTCACTTCTATAATTAGGTTACAGCAGATTGCCACTCCATCTACTTAGAACTTTGAAGAAGCAAGCTCCTGTGTCACAAAGCCTGCCTAGTAAATGTCTGAGGGTGACCTTTAACCAATAACCAGTGAAAAACAATCCTGTTAACAGCTCCATGAGTGTGCTTGGAAGCAGATCTTTCCTCTGTGGAGGCTTCAGATGAGTGTGGTCCAGCCACCGTAAGGATAGCAGTCTGTGAGGGCCCCCCTATGGAGGACAAAGCTAAACTGTGTCTGATTCCTGATCCAACAGTAGATAACCCACACAGGTGGTTATAAAACTTCAAGTTAATGACCTAGTAGGTATTCTTTGGTATTTGGCTTCTTTCTCTCAGCATCATGTGTATGTCCTTACCTGCGTTAATACTTCATTTTGTTTACTGCCAAATAGTCTTTCAAGGGCATAGTGCCTTGCTCATGTTCATGTCCTAATTCTTGGCACCTCTAATATGTTACTTGGCAAGGAGAAACCAAGATTGCAGGTGGCCTTGAGGTTTCTAATCGGCTGACCTTGAAGGTCAAGATTGTGGGCCTCCTGTAATCTCAGGCCTGAGTCCTTATAAATAGAGGGAGGAGACTGGTAAGAGAAATAATAATGATGTAACATGAGAAATGTTCATCTGATGGATGCTGGCTGGAAGATGATAGGGGCCAGGGAATCTCTTGGCCTCTAGAAGCCAGAAAAAGCAAGAAATGCATTTTAGGCTGGAAGGATAGCTCAGTGATAGAGTATATGCTTAGCATACATGAAGCCCTGAGTTTGATCCTCAGCACCTACAAAAAAAGTATATCAAGCACAACAGTAAAACAAAACAAAACAAAATGCATTTAACCCTAAACAAAAGAATAAAAGAAATACGTTCTCCCCTAGAGCCTCCAGGATAGAACACAGTCCTGCCAACACTTTAATTTTAACCCAGTGAAACTTATTTCATAATTCTGACCTGCAGAACTATAAGAGAATAACTAAATGTTGTTTTAAGCTACTTAGTTTGTAGCAGTTTGTTACAGCAACAACCAAAACCTAGTGGTACAGATAGAATACATTTTGCTTGTCCACCCACTTGCTGCTGGATATGTGGGTTGTGTCCAGTTTTTAGCTATTTTGAATAATGCGTAGTGAGCACTCCTGTGATTGTGTGTGTATACTATTTCTAACACAGTCACACTTTTTTCCAATGTTTGAGGATTTTTGTATCTATGTTGATGAGAGAGATTTTTATGTACTTTTTCTTTCCTAATGTTTTTGCTTAGTTTTGGTATTGGGGTCATGCTGGCCTCATAGAATGAGTTAGGAAGTATTCCTTCTGCTATCTTCTGAAAAAAGAGAATTATTGAGAATTGACATAATTTCTTCCTTACATATTTTGTATAACTCACTAGTAAACCCATCTGGGCCTGGGAATTTCCTTTGTGGAACGTTATTAATTATTGTTTCAATTTCTTTAATAGATATAGGGCTATTTGAGTTGTCTATTTGTTTTATACTTTTCAAACATTGTATTTTGATGGTTTTCTGAGAAGAGGTGATTGAGTTCATGGGAGTTAAATGCACATGGGTTGCGACTCCTCTGAAAACCAAATATTAGTGCTCTGAGAGATGGCACAGCTGCCTGAAACCAGCTCCTGGATATCACATCCAGCATTCTACTGTGAGGTACGTGGGCCTGTGTGTACATGCATGCATGTGTGCATGATGGGGGAGAGATCTGCCTTCTCAACAGGTTCTCTGGGAATCTAGCAAGTTTCCTTTCTCTCTCAAGCTCTTTTTCTCTGTGTCTCTGACACCTCCCAGTTTTCCAGGGAACACCTTACCTGAGAGCTGGTATTTTCACATCCTGTTGGAAACTCCCAATCATCCTGAACCAATAGGACATAGGTTCTCAGAAACATGGCTCCCCCATGGAACATTGAAACCTCCATTGGTTCCCAACTCAGGGCTTCTGCACTTGCTATTCCCTCTGGCCGCAGCCCTCTTCCCCAGATCTTGGAATGACTGACTACTTTTCTATCCCTCAGGATGTTCCTGGACCACGACTTTTTCTTTTGGAAGCCTTCCTGACCTCTCTCATCTGCTGTCACCCTCCACTGCAGCCTCCTTTCTCATGTCACTCACTTTATCTTCTTTCTGAAACATATCAGTATCTCCAAATCATCTATGGGCCTGCTAGATCTATCGGCTGACATCTTATGTAAGCCCCATGGGGCAGGGCCTGTCTGGGCTAGGGCAGAGAGTGGCACCTTGCCTTACCTGTGCAGGAATTAGACCCAGATCTGACCCAGAAAAGATGCTCAGTATTTGAGGAGGTGAAGGCTACTTGCTTGGGCAAGCCTCACCTAGAGCCCAGCTTGCCTCTGCCCTGCCCAGTCCACCTGGTCCATGGAGTGGCTGCCTCTGGAGGAAGACTGGGATGGCTGGTGGCCACACCCAGCAGGAGGGATCCTAAGAGCCTCCTGGGAGCTCCAGGTGAGAGCTGGATACTACCTGCCTTCACTTGCTGCCCTCTGACTGGTCCTGGGGGCTGGGGTTTCCCCCAGAGCCCTAGCCCCTTGCCATGGACAAGCCTCCTTCCTCCATAATGCCCTTCTGCCATCTGTGACAGAGTTCCAGGTTTGTTCCTTATAGACCCCTGTCCAGCTCAACCTAGAACCACCTGTGAGATAGCACCGACTCACTGTGCCACGTCCCCCAGCTATGGCTGTGCCTCCTCTTATCCTCATTATCCTGCCAGCCCAGCAACAGTACGACACCCTTCACAACAATCCTAAGGGAACAGGATGGGAGGCTTGGCCTGTCCCAGTGTTGGGTGTGGACAGCTGACACTTCTCAGTGACCTGTGACTGCCCCATCCAGCCTCTAGCCCTGTCCAAGCTGACTACCTGAGTGCCCTTGGGACACAGCACATGGGCATTACCAAGGTCTAGGGGAAGGTCTGGGGCCAGGGTTCCCTCCAACGTACTGAGCAGGGCCTGTGAGATACCCAAGGAGCCTGGCATCAGCAGCAGAAGGCACCTGGATTGGGAGATCTTTTTGATGCCTCCCTATTGCCACAAACTGCTCCAGAATGGGGATCAATCAACCCATGTGGCTCCACTCTCCAACTCCTAGGTGGGCTCCAGGGCCCTGCTCTTGCCTCAGCCTTGCCAAGAGGACATGCCCTCTTCTAGGGCCAGGCCTGCAAGCAGTAGAGAAGGTTCCCAGGACAACAGTCAGGGAGGGGACCCATCCTGCTGCCTGCAACCTACATGCGGATCTGTGTGTTTTTCAGGATGAGTTTCAGCTCATCCAAGGTTTCTTCCATCTCCTGCATGTTCTGGATCAGTGACAGGTTTTGCTCTTCCAGCTCTGTGAAGACATCCAGGAGCTTCTGGGGCTCCGTGAAGTACAGTGGCAGCTCCTGTGAGAAGGCCGTGTGGGCAAGGGCCTGGGCTGGGGAGGTGGTGGGGTAAGGGGAGGAGGGATAGGCAGAACTGGGCCACTGACCTCTCCTTCACTGTCAGTGTCCTCCTGAGACTGGAGGGATGGGAGGGTAGAGCTTGACCTGCAAAGAGTTGGGGTCAGGGCTCCCTGGACCAGCCAGGGTGGCCCGAAGTAAGCAGCAGGCACAGAGACCTGTAGACATGGATGGAACATCTCCCTAATCCTTGTCCTCCCCACCAGTTTCCAGACATAGCACCAACCTGAATGGCTCCGCAGATGTCACACAGCAGACAGGGGACACTTTCAAGCTGCAATCAACAACTCTTACTCCTTACTGCACCCTAGAAGTCACTATGTCCCTGCCCTGTGAGCTTCTTCCCCTCTCTCTAGGTGTTGGCCCTACCTCAAGGCCTTTGCATCTGCATGAGTTGCCTCTCTCTCTGACCATTTGTTTTCTGAGAGCCACTTCTGAGGCCTTTCTTACCCCATCGTGGTCTTGGCACCTGCCCTTGACATTCCCACTTACAGTCATCATAGAACACACGAGACCACCTCCAGATGACCCTGAGCAGCACCTCACAGTGCCTCTCCTGGGCTAGGGTAGAGGGGCACAGTAAAGGTTGTGTGGGCTTTAATACTGACTGTGAGGCCCTAGACAGCTCCTTGGAAGGGTCCCCACCTCCACATATTTGCAAATCCTCCCTCATTTCCCCCAGCCTGGGACTTGGCCCAGGATGTGCAGGTCATTCTGGCTGAGGAATGGTCTGGGCTGGCTCCCTGCCAGGCTCTGAGCCACTTGAAGTGGAGGGGCATCAGTACAGGGCTTGGTAGGAGCCCCAAGAGGGCACCAAGGAGGGCTTCCCAGAAGAGAAACCATGACAAGAGCCTGGGCCTCCCATTGTACACACACTGATGCCCATTTTATAAGACAGGAATTTGAAGTATATCTCAGAAAGCCAGCTACCTGCTCAAGGCCACTGCTGGGGTACTGCTGACCTGGAAGATGCCTTTCTGAGAATTCACCTTCCAGAGGGATGTACCCTGAGCCAGGGCCCTGGTCTGGTGACTGGGAGTGGGCTAGACCAGTTATGAGCCTTGTGCAGCTCACAGCTTGCCCAAATGTATTCATTGTCCCTGGTCACTGGTTAATGGATGGAGCAGCCAGGATTCAAAGCCAGAACAATGTGATCCAGACCTGTCTTCTCAGTGACTCTCCCAACATAGAGCTTCAGAGCTGAGGGACAACCTAGGCAAAGGAAGCAGCATGGCATATCTAATCTCTTAGAACCTCTGTTCCCAAATACTGAAATAATTGTTCCCCAGCTGGGTCACAGGGGCGACAGTTCACATGCAGCACATGCCTGGCCCAGCCTCAGTGTTACCAGTGGTGGTCACCAACCTGCCTATGGTGTGGCATTCAGAGGCAGGTGGAGACAAAACCACAGGAAGGGGTCCAGGCAGTCACAGGCCAGGGAGGACAAGGAACAGGACATAGCAGGAATAAGCAGATATTCAGGCTTAGAGGTGGAGGGAGGGAGAGGAAGGGGAGGATGGGGAGGTCTATGGACCCACACCCACTTCTCCCCATCTGCACACCACTGCCTTCATCCAAGTGCATACATTGCAAAGCTTCCTAAGAAAACACAGCCAAGTATTTTAGTGACTTTTGGGTTGGTAAAGATTTCTTAAGCAAGGTGCAAAATGCACCAGTCTGAAGTTAAAAGAGTAAATTTACATTATTAAAATTAAGAATTCCTGTTCCTCAAAAGACAGCATTAGAAGAGTAGTAAGACAAGTCATAGACTGAGAGGAAATATTTGTCCTACATTTAATACAAAGGGCTACCACTTCACATATACAAGGAACTAACAGAGAACCATTAGAAAAAGACCAGTAATCTAATAAAAATGTACAGAAAATGGACACTTCACAAACAAAGATATATGAAAAGCCAATAAATATGAAATCTGTTCGTATTTATCATCAGATGAATGTCATTAAAACCATGAGAGAGCTGAGGGTATGGCTCAGTGGTAGAGCACTTGCCTGGCATGCTTGAGGCCCTAGATTCCATCCCCAGTGCCAAGCAGCAAGAAATAAACCATCCAGGATGCCACTTCACCCCTGTAGTACCATGTCTTTTAATTTTTGTATTTTTGATGCTCTGACATCTGGGTCCTTGCTGACTACAGGGGGACTCCTCCCCCAGGTTAGACAATTCCTAGAGATGGTAAATGATTCTGATTTATCCTGGGATATGCTTCTCCATCACAAACCCACCAGCTCTCCAGTGTCCAAGCCCTCCGGCACAGGGTTCTTGTATTAGGGCCACTTGTCTCCTGCCTTGATCTGGTGCCCTCCCCACGGATAGGACCAAACTACCAAGAACAGCACTATGCCTGACATTATTCAATTTGGCCTGTCTTCAGCCTGCTTCCTCACTTCAGCCACTCCTTCCTTGGAAACCACAATAAATATCCCATGCTCCTTGCTCCACCTTCTGACCTCTGACATTTCTCCTGTAACCCTACATGCTGTGCTGGCCCTCCTCTTGGGATTCTAAGGATCTTTTAGCAGCAGTCTTTTCTGGTTGGTTGGCTGTACTATTCCTGGGAACCATCAGGTAGTACTCCCTTCCCCAAGCCCCAGCTCTTTCCCAGGCCCCTGCAAGGCCACTCACCCTTTAGAGTCCAACCGGCTAGGCATGCTGGGCTGACTGGTAGGCTGGACACTGCTGCTGCTGGATGGGACCTGCCCCAGCCTCACTGCCTGAAGAAGCTTCCAGGGCTTCTTCAAGCCCTGAGCCTCTGGAGAAAGCAGGGTAATGGTTCCATGGGCCCTGGTCTGAGTTACAGGGCCCCTTCCAGCCTAGGACAGCCATGTACCTCTGGCCCACAGAGAGACCATCTTGCCCTTGCTCCCTGGTCCTAAAGAAACAAAGAAAGGATCCTAGTTGGCATCAGCTGTAATCTAGCTTCAGGTCTTGGGGCTCAGGCTCATTTGATTGTCCCTGCCTCAGAGGGAGGAAGGTGTTCCAGAGGAAAGTCCCTGGATTTGTTTGAGAAGTGGCCACCTCCCCATGCAAATGCTTGGGATGGGTCCCATGGGAGGTTAAAGGGTGAGCACTGCCCCACATAGAGCCCAGAGTGGCCCTAGTGTAGGCCATGAAAGGTAGAAAAGGCCAGCCTGTGGCCCCTGCCAGCTGGGCACAAAATCTTGGTATATTAGCAAAGCCCACCCTAGGGATCCCCATTCTCTTTTCCACTACCTTTGTCCACTGGTATGGAGGACACACTCCCCTCTTTGGGGGTCTCAGCAAGCTCCTTGGCCTTTTTGAGAGCCAACCGCTTCTTCTCCTGTTCCTCCAGCCACTCCTTGGGAGACAGCTTGTACAGAAAATCCTTATAGATCCTGTATTGCTGTAGAGTGTCTTCCTGTTTGGAGATTTCACTAGGCCCAGGGAGGGAAGGCTGAGGTCAGGCTCCATCTACTGTGAGGCATGGGTGGGCAACCTGTTCTTCGGAGCTCTGAATGCTGGGGAAAGGACTGGAAGTGACCAAAGCTCCCAGAGTTGTGGTTGCAAGTTCCTTTCCACCCAGGAGACTCTGCCTGCAATTCTCAGGCTGAAGCCCAGGGAGCCACTGAGCCAAACTGGTCCTTCATCGACGTGGTGTGGCCTTGGGAAAAATCACTGAATTGCTCTTGGCCTTAGTACCCCCCATCTGAAAATGGGCAGGGATTTGAGTTCCTGAGGTATATAGCAGCAAGGGTTACGTGGTAACCTCCCTTTGGCTATGGGTCAAGTGATGAAGGAAAATGGAGACAGGCCACTAAAGGACAGCATGCCCTCTGCCTTCACCTTTTTATATTCACAATCTGAGTGGTGAGGTCCTGGATCTCCATGATCTTCTCCACCTTGGCTTTGGTATCCTTCTCAGCCCTGAGGGATGGATGGGAACCAGGAGGACAATCACAGATGAGTAAATACCAGCAGTTAACCACTAGCCTCCGGGTCAGGGTTGGAGGCAGGAGCCAGAAGGCTGGCCAGTGGTCAAGCCTGGCCAGGGGTCAGCCTGAGGTCCAGCTAAGGTTGGGTTGGTTCTAGGGCAGGGCAGAATAAATGAGTGTGCACAGGCTAGAGGGCCCCAGGGGATGGTGTGTTTAGGCTGGCCAGCCCCTTGCAAGCTCACAGTCTCATGGCCTGCACTGAGCTGCGATCATTCTCCCTGAGGAACTCATCAAACAAGGCTGCGTCCTTCTCCAGAGACTTCTCAGCCTGCTCCAGCTTGGTCTCCTCCCAGGTTGCCAGCATCTCTAGCCGCCGGATCTCACTGCGTTTCATATCCAGGGAATACTGAGGGGCAGCAGGGCGAGCGGTGGGAGGTCACAGAACCTGGCCTGGGCCAGACACCCCGGCTGGAAGCCCTTGTTCTGGTTCAACTAAGCCTACCTGGATGAGAAACATCTTTCGATTCTGGTCAATGTACTTGCTTATCGAATCAGGTTCCAATTTCTTTTCTGCAATGAGAGGAGGCAGACAAATGGGAATGAGAGGTCCAGGCCGTGCCAAAGGCCAGGCACTCAGAGAACCTACAGGGGGCCCAACAGGCTCCTGGACAGGGCTCTGGCTGCCAGACTGGGAGGCTACAGGGATCACAGGGAATAGGGGTGTTGCTCTCTGCCACCAGCTAAAGGATAGAAGTTTCTCCCCAATACATAGCCAGCCCTCCTTATCTGTGGATCCTGAATCCTTAGATTTAACCAATCACAGATCAAAAACATTTGGAAAAATGTTGCATCTGTTCTAAACATATGTAGACTTTTCCCCCTTGTCACTATGAATAACACAGTATCACTTTTTACACAATAATTATACCTTATTCAGGATTATAGTAACCTAAAGATGATTTAAAGTATACAAGAGATGCACATAGGTGATATACTGTTTTATGTAAGGGAC
Source organism: Heterocephalus glaber (assembly GCF_000247695.1). The sequence continues at coordinate 180,483 of NW_004624773.1, forward strand.
TTGAGTGTTTACAGATTTTGGTCTCCAAGTGTAGATGGGGGGTGTCCTCAGGCCAAGTGCCTGCAGATACCAAGAGATCACTGTATTATAGTCTCCATAGTTGGTGTTAGACTGGTGGGAAATCTTGGTCTGACTCTCCTGTTGCAGTATCCTTTTCATTTGGAATGACGATCTGGACACTCTAGAAATTTCCACTCTAAAATTTTCACCCAGTTGGACTTAATTGCAAAAGGCCTACTAGCAGGACCTGGATGAGGTGGGAGAGAAAAACAGGGTACTCGAATTCTCCAGAGCTCAGTCTGGATAACAGCTTATTCTACACTGACAGGGTGTAAAGCAGACAGAGGAAACAGGTCTCTACCTGAACAACTTGCTAGCAAAGCAGAGGGGCTGCCAAGTGGGGGCCAAGGGCCATGGGGACCTCTATCTTGTGCTTTGGGAGAGGAAGTGTTACGTGCTCCCTAACTTCAGAGTTCCAAGGAGCTACGCTTGACATTGTGTGTCTCTTTGCTCTTGAACCTCAGAATCCCTTTTCTTTCCAGGAGAAGAGCCCTGTGTGGTTGATGCAGTAGCTCTTTTCTGAGTCCCGAGGCCCTGGCTTGGCTTCCTTGAGTGACTTTGGAGAAGTCCCTGTCCGTCAAGGAGACCAAGATCCTCAATGGCAGTTTAGCTCAGTACAGAGAACTCTTGCAGCTCAACCAAGACAGCTTTCTCTGTCTTGCTTTCCCTGCCTCTGCCAGTCTTAGGAACAGAGAGCAGAGGCAGAAAAGTGTGATGCTGCTTCCTGGTGCCAGGTTCAGCACACAAAACTTCCAAGCGAGCTTGGGATTCTCACCAAAGTAATAAGCTGCTAACATCAGAGGTGGAGGTATGGAGCCCTGTCATGTTTTATATTCACATTCAGTACCTGTTATAGTTTGGATCAAAAATGTCCCCCAAAGGCTAATGTGTTCAGAGGTGGGGCTTTGGAAAATGATTAGATTGTGGAGGGCCAACCTCATCAATGGATTAATCCATGTGTGGTTCGGAGGCAGGATCTGGCTGTAGAGAGTAGGTCACTGGGGACATAACCAAGAAGGGTATATCTGCTTTCTGACCCCCCACCCCTCAGCTCTTACTTGGTTGCTTTGCTTTCTGGATGTCATGAGGTAAGCAGTTTTCTTCTGCCATACCCTGCTGCCATGGTCCTCTGTCTTGGATCTAGCCACCCATGGGCTGAAACTTCTGAAATTATGAGTTAAAATAAACCTGTCCTCCTCTATGTTGTTCATGTTGAGTCTGAAGCCACAGCAAAGCAAAGCAAACACACCTGTGATCCCACTGTGTGCCAAGACTCTGCCTCTTTCTAGCTTTGTCCAGCTGCAGCATTGATTAGTTTCATGGTCATGGCCAGTTATTTAGCCCCTTAGCAGCTCAGTTTCACCTCCTGGCTGTTAACAGTAACAACCTTCATGGGTTGTGGGAATTAATTGTTAATACATTGGATGTATTAAAACAGAACATATATACGACAGAGTTATTTTTATTACCAGTCAGAAATCTTAAGTACTGAGTATGTATTAGCATTCTACCCACTCAAATAATTAAAAAATTTTGAGCCAGGTGTGGTGTCACAGGCCTGTAATCCCAGCATTTTGGAACAATGAAGCAGGAGGACCACAAGTTAGAGCCCAGACTGGGCAACTTAGCAAATTAGCAACAAAAATTTAAAAGAGTCTGGAGATGTACCTCAGTATGAAGGCCTTGAGTTCAGTCCTCAGTAACACACACACACACACACACACACACACACACACACACACACACACACACACACACACACACACACAGACTGCCATGCTAGAAAGAAGCAGGAGAAATCAATGAGGAGTCAGTGAGGAATAAGATAAAGCAGTTTAAAGTGCCAAAGCTTTCTTTTGGTTTGGCTTTGAATTTTGTTGGGTTTCTTGGGGTTTGTTTTGCTTTTGTTTTGGTGTTGGTGCTGGGGATAGGACCCAAGACCTCACACATGCCAGGCAAGTGCTGTAGCACCGAGCTACACCCCAGTTCTAAACTGCCTGAACTGCCTGTTTTGTAGATCATGCAGCCTGTATCAGAGGTGTCTATCCACATTCAGAATACACATGCCCCTGTGTCCCACAAACTCCTAGAGCTGCAGTCTGTAGAGATTGAGCCCTGGGAGGTAGCAGATAGGAGTCAGATGAAGATACGTGAAGCCCTCCTATAGGCATATAGTGAATGGCTGGGGGCACAAGGGCCCCCCAGATGCTGTCCCTCAGAGGCATGACTTCCTCAGGTCCCCCACCCCAGGCTGTGGAAGGTGGCACCTTTGGTCATGATCAGCTTCCAGGCCGTGTTGTCACCAAATGTTTGCAGCTGCTTGACCTTGGCCAGCAGCGCCTGGGCATCCATCTCCTCTTGGAGCTGCAGCTCCTGCCGTAGGCTGCTGTTCTTGGCAGACAACTTGGAGGCATATGTCATTTTCTCGTGTACCCGCATCTTCTTCTTCTGCTCTCGCTCCTGAGGACATTGAACTGGGTCAAGTGGGGCCCAGTCTCCTCTCCCCACCCAACATCCCACTGTGCCTGGGCCAGATCTCCACATCGTCCCCTCTGGGACTGCATATGGGCTGAAGGGGCACAAGGACACACAAGAAGTTACACAACACACACACACACACAAACACTTAGAAAGCATGCACACCCAACACCTGTGGAGCTGGATGCCTATGGAAAGGCCCAGCCCTGTGATTCTCACCACAGTGCCCAGGACTGAGAGTGGCATGGGAAGGAAGGCTCACAGGGAGGCCAATCAGCTCTGGAGAACAGGCCACCAGGTGGGGCCACCAGATAAATTACGGATGCCAAGCCAGATGTGCACCCCAGATCAACACAGCCTGGGGCATAATCCTACTGACCGATGATTTTATCTGAGATTTACATTTTTTTTTGGTACCAGGAGTGAGATTCACATTTAACTGAAGACCATGCAGTCTGACATGCTAGATATGACAAATATGCTCAAGGAACTTAGATTTGAGTTTTTAAAAGAACTATGGAATCCTAAATTAATCAGTAGATTCTGTTGTCAGTGTTGGCCAACTGGAAAGTCACTGGTGGTCTGCTGTTTCCACTGATAGTTCCCACTGCCCTACACTTCCAATCTGGACCGTAGGGTGCCTCCATGGCCTAGCCCTCCTTTGGGAGAAGAACCCAGGATGGTGGACGGGTACTGATCACAGCGGATCTCTGGTCAGGGATCTGTGGGTCTGCATGTGCCCTTCAGGGTCCTACCCACACTTAGCATTGACCCTTCACTAAAATCCCTTCACTGGGACTCTCCAAGGTCACTTTATTTCCTGTTGGGATCTGCCAAGTACCACAAACAATTCCACACCTATGAATCCTGGAGGAGTTCAGCAAATGTAAGATCTAAACTGAGGCCACCAGTTGGCATGTCTGTGTGTAATAGCAGAGCTGGGAAAAGGTCACCCTTAGAATCCCAGTGGCAACAGGTCCTTTATAAGGCATTGAGCAGCTCCTTCAGAGCAGGGTGAGGCTGGGGGCTCTGTTGGGTGAGGAGGGGATGAGGTTGGGGGATTTGCTGGGGTAGGGAGTATGTTAAGCTGGGGTCTTTCATGGAGTGGGATAGGCAAGTTCATTTGGAAATGGATGTTTAGTGGAAGGAAGAGGTAAAACCAGGCTTGGAAATCAAAGAACCCAGTCCTGCATTGGAGAATAACAGGATCTCCAAGGTCAAAGCCAGAGAGAATTGCTGTGGTCTGCAGACCATTCTCCAAAGCTGCACAGTGCACCTCCCAGGGCAACACCTCTCTGAGAACCTTGGCATTTAGCATCTTGAAAGGGCTGGGGACACAGTTCTGGAATGTCTGATCCAAGCCCTGCTAGGTGGGACTGCAGAATGTGTCTTCCCACCAGTGCCCAGCTGATAATGGCATGAAGGTCTAGCTGCCCTGGGTACCAATGCCTTACAGAATCCCTGAGTCAGGGGAAGACAGAGGCTGTCTGGGCAGCCCAGGAGAAAGGCCAGGATGTCTGTTGGGTGGGTAGACCAGGGCTTGCTCTGGCTGTGCTGAGGGCTGTGGGAACAAGTGGGCTGCCCTGACCCTTGGGCACAGCTTTCATAAAGGAATGCAAGGAGTGTACCAGCATGCAGTCAAGACTTGAGCAGGGTGTTGGGCCTGCCCCAGGATGCTGAGGCACTGCTGAGGGGCATGTGTGTGCGTATCCATGTGTATACCTAGCCTCAAAGATTCCAAGGACAGAGTGGCCACTTAAGGCTACAGCAATCAGGGGAGAGGGCCCATGAGGTCTAACATTACCTTTGAAGGACAAGGAGAGTGGCAGAAGAGAATGCCATTTCACACAGGGGACAGTGAAAGAGGTGGTAGCTGAGGGACAGGGATTTAGCTCAGTGGTTCCACTGCTTGCCTCGAAAGCACAAGGTCCCAAGTTCGATCCCCGGTACCAAAAAAAAAAAAGAGAGAGAGAGATAGTGACTGAGGTTGTGGCTACTACAGCCCAAGGAACGCTTTATGACCAAGGCCCAAGAAAAACCAGGGATGAAAACAAGTAAGACAGGGACAAGTCAGAGGTCTGAGAGCCAGGCAGTGTTTCTAGGTAATTTTGAAGGAAAAGGTGAGCCATTGACTATTCTAGAGTGAGAGTGACCCAAGGAAAGTGCTTTTCTGAGAAGGGAAGTGTGACTCTGTTTATGTGACAGAAAGAAGCAATAGGAAAAGAGACGCTTCAAGGAGGGGCTGACCCCTGTCCTGGATACTCACTGTGATAGCCTTATTTCGCTCCTGATTTCTGAACAAGAAGATATCCACGTCTCCAGACACATGGAAAGGATTAGCTGGACCTTCTGGACTGCTCACTTGCCCTGGGAGGGGAACATTTTGTTGGGGAAAGGTGTAGCAGTTCTTCCAAGGCAGTGTGGTCTGTGCCCCTGGGCTCCCTGAGCCCTCCCAATCCAGCATGTGACACACAGAGTGAATGGAGAATGTTCTCTTGGATCCAGCTCTGCCCAAAGTCCACTCCTGGATCCTCCAGCTCCATAAATTTTACCTCTGTGGTTTGCCCCACTGTGAGCTGGGCTGCTATTCTGTGCATCTGCAAGAGAGCTCATGAACATGACCCTTGTGCCTCAAGCATCTGCCCTGTGTCTTTTCCTTTAAAGCCTCAGGAAACCATCTGTCAGGGAGGAGGGAAGCCAGAGCATACAATCTGTAAGTGGTGGAGGCAGGAGACCCAGGTCTGCTGAGTCTGAGCCGTGGGCCCCCAGGTGAACATGCGTTTGTCTTTCTAGGAGCCTGTGTGGGCCTCCTGGAGTAAGGCTGGGCTGGAAATCTGTCATTGTGCAGATGTGTTTTGCTCCTAATCTCCATGATTTTTTCCCCACACTGAGTTTGATTCAGAGAGAGAGAGAGAGAGGGATGGAGGAAGGGAAGAAGTGAGAGAGACAATGAGAGAGAGAGAGAGAGAGAGAGAGATCGATCCTAGAATAGATGCCCAAGGGAAGCAGAGAGGTCAGAGGAGGGCCTGCTTCCTCCATCAGGCCCAGCCCTACTCCCAGTAACGTTATGAATATATCTAAAACTGTAGGACAGCTCTGGAAAACAAGAGGGATACTGCTGAGATAGCAGAGGTTGTTAGGGAGCTTTGGGAGACCATGTCAGCACCAGAAAGCATACAGACAAATACAGAATGGGTACATCCCATGGGAGAATTGACACCATGGCTCAACAAATCAAAGGCACAGAGAGTTAAAGGATGAGGGAGGGGCTCTGTTAAATTAAAAGAGACCAAAGTGGTTCAGTTCTCAGCAGAATCCTGCTTAGAACAAACTTTCTACAGGAAGACATTTCTAAGGCTTTGTCAAGTTTTGATGATGGGACTGTGGGCTTGTAAGGAAACATCCCTGCTGGTGACAAGTGCACACTGTAGTATTTATGAAGGAAATGAAATGACATTTGAAGTAAAATGGATTTTATTTTAAAATATCCTAGCAAAGACAAAAAAGAAAAAGAAGAAAAGGATAAATTAAGCAGAAGCAGCAAAATCAAGTCAACTTCACAATCTGAGTGTGGTCCCCTATCTCTTGTGGTTTCACTCCTGGGTATGTTCGAATTTTCATAATTAAAAAGGAAAGAGGAAACAGGGTGGAGTGTGTGGTGGGAGACTCTAGGAAATGCTCACATCACAGACCTCAGTGGAAGGATCAGTCCAGCCTGTGAGCCCAGGGATGGGGCAGGAAGCAGGAAGAAGTCCAGGCAAGCCAAGGTATGGAGCAAATGGCAAGAAGCAAGTTCCCTGTGCAGAGGCTAAGGGGATGAAGCAGTCGAAGCTAGCTGCCTTTCCTTCTCCCTCCAAACAGGTGATAACAATGTGCCCAATTTTAAGTCTTCTTTTTAGATACTGATGGTCACATGACAAATTTTGGCCAGTGGATTGTGGGCAGAAATTGCTGTGTGGGCATTCCAGAAAGAATCCTTTCCCTGGGAGGGCTGAGTTGTCAGGTGAGCAGTTTTTCCTCCCCTTTCTGCCTTCCTGGAGTCAAATATGATCAGGCTGGGGTTACTGCAGACATTTTGTGACCACGAGGCAACGTTGTAGTTGAAAGCCCTAAGCCCTTTCCAGAGATTCAGAAAGACTTGGAAGTGACATTTGTGGAAACTTGTGAAGTTTGGGACTATCGTATTTCCCATTACTGGAGGAAAAAATAAATCCTACTTTGTTTATGTTCTGTAGCTCCATTCTCAACAGAAACAGAAGTGTTTCCCTCTTCCCTTAGCACTAGAGACTAAGTCTGAGGACATCTGCAGCCAAGAGAGGGGATTACTTCCTACCAACTCAGACTAACCATCCAGCTCAAGTGTTACCTTTGCCTGTTTTTGCACCTTTCTCCAATTTTTCAGTGACTGAAGAAGAACCGTTCTTGGATTCCAGACTCTTCCCTGGGGAGACACAAAAGTGAAAGCTATGGCAGTGACGCATCTGGCCAGGAGAGCTGTGAACATAGTGCGAGGCAAGGGGGAGATCCTGAGTGCCAGCATCAGTTCCTCACAACTTGTGGAGCAGCTTGACAAGTCACTTGGCCTCTTGGAGCCATGGTTTCTACATATGAGATGACCGAATGACTTTGCTGGGAAATTGTGAGAATTGTGCAAGAGAAAGGCCATCCAAGGTCCCACTAGCAAGGTCGGGCACACAGTGGATATTTTGTGCCCCATCCCCTTTCACATCATTCCTTAAGGTCAGTGCAAGACATTTTAGAGATGTGCACACAGGGGCTCAAGCGGATTAAAGACCCCAGACCTCAGACTTTGGCCTGGCCAGCACTGCTGCCTCCCAGGGCTCCCCTCAAGCCTTTGAACAGAGGATTCAAAAACCAGTGTCCTTCTCAGGGGGCACCCATCCCATCCCACCAGGAGGAGAGGCCCTGCCAGTCTCAGCCTTCTTTACAGGTCTAGGAAGTCAGATGTGGTTCCAAGAAGCCAGGAACCTCCTCCCCAGAGGCTGGAAATTCTCTCAGCTTGGGTAAGATCCCCAGCACATCCTTTCTTTAGGTGACATGTCCTGCTAGGCCCCACTGCCTTGTTCTTGTCAACTGATACCCATAGGGAAGGAGGCAGGTAGCCCAATATTTCCTGCATGACAGCCCAGGCATCACCTGGAGCTTAGAGATCCAAGTCCCTGCCTCAGGACTGGGGATGAAGGAGCCACAATGTGCTGTGGTGGGTAGGTCCTGGGAATAGGTTGGGGAAAGAGTATGGTCACCAACGGATCCAAGATGATGACAGGGAAAGCAGGACCCTGTCAGGGAGGTATGGGGGAATACCAAGGCCCAACCCTGAATAGAAGGGTGAAAGGCGAAGATGGAGGAAGATGGAGGGAAACCCAGGGAGGCGGGCAAGAAGGTTGGGCCTGGAGCTGAAACTCAAATGCCATCAACACTGCAGAATATACACTGTCAAATGGGAGGAAAGGAGGCAGCAGGGAGTGGGGAGCCCTGTGGAAAACTCTGGAGTTCAGACTCCTGAATCATTCCTGTTTCCTAACATTCTTTCCTAGTGGGCATATGGTTAAATTTCTTGCTAGTAAAACTTAATTAACTTTGTCATAAAAATCAGAAGGTATCAAATATCCAAAACAAATAAAGTCAAATAAATAGACTCACACCAAAAACACAAGTCAAACCCTATTTAAAAATTTGGTTCTTAATTGAAAAAGAAATGCAACTAGGTGTGATGGTGCACACCTGTAGTCCCAACATTCTAGGAGGCTGATGCAGGAGGAATGCAAGTTCAAGCCCAACCTGGGGAACTTAGTGACTTAGCAAGATCCTGTCTCAGTATGAAAAATTTTAAAAGGGCTGGACACACAGCTTAGTGCAAAGGTCTTAGGTTCATCCCCAGTGCCACAAAGAAAAGAAATAGACCTGTATAGCAAAAAATTTCAGATTTTTGATGTATTGACGTATTGATCAATGGGTTCAGCTCAGGTTTGACCTACTGATCCAATGGATGTTGTTGACATGATGCGGTGGTGAGATGAAAACTCCTCACCAGAAGCCCACTAACCTAACAAAGTTATGGATCTCTAATTAGAAGTGTTGTGTGCATACACATGCTTAAGTGCTTCTTACTTTTTCACTAAAAAATACATCTGCTAACAAGTTGTAACAAAGATGTTCTTAAGAACATTATGCTAAGTAAAATAAGCCAGTTGTCAAAGGACAAATAATGCATGAATCCATGCCTGTGAGCTTCCTAGAGCAGTCACCTTCTTCAGGACAGGAACTGGCTAGTGGTGCCAATGTGGAGCTGAAGTTCTCTGAAGAAGCTGCATCTGAGTTAGAGATCCTGCAAACTGCTTGCTTTGGCTGAGTATGGCATAGTGATTATGGAGAGATGGACTATTGTAGGTCAATAGTCAAAATTCTCTTGGCCTGTCTCAGCTCTTAAGATAGTAAGTAACCATCTTATTTGTTATTTATTTAGTGCTACTAGAGAGCAAACCTAAGGCCTTTGCACTGAGCTACATCCCAAGCCTTTTTTATTTTTAATTTTGAGGCAAGGACTTACTAATCCACTAAGTGGCCTGAGTTGGACTCAAGCTTGCCATCCTCCTGCCCCAGCCACCTAAAATGCTGTGATTATAAGTTCACCACCACGCCTGGTTCACATTTGATTTTTGTAACATTCTTATGTCTATGAAAATGCCATAACATGAAACCTACAATAATGATTCCCTGACATTGCTGTAGCCTGCCTACCTGATGCTGCTATCTATGTGTTTGTTGATTGTATTGATTTGTGACTATCTTTGTTCTTTGGCTATAAAAATTCACCTAACCTCTTTTAGCACAGAATGTGCCCTTCAGGGTAATTTGAATCAATGCTCCCAGGACAGTCACTCATGCTGGACTCAGCATGAACTATCTCTTATTCCTTTAAAGCTGAGTTATTATTTTACTTTGACACCAGGGCTGGCAGGGAGTGGGGGTGGGTAAATGCTTAATGGGGTGGGGTAAATGCTTAATGAGGACAGAGATTCAGTTGTGAGATATAAAAGTTCTAGACATGCATGGTGGTGATGGCTGAAAAACAACGAGAATGTGCTTAAGGCCATTGAACTTTAAAATACTTTAAAATAGCTAAGATGGTCTATTTTATGTTATGTGTATTTTGTCATAATTTTTTTGCTTAAGTTCTTTCATTAATACATTTTAGGTATACAATACGTTTGCATTTATCATTGGGTGCTTGTACCTGTACATGATGTATCTTAGTTCTTATTTTTTCCCTATTCCCCATGCTCTCTTCACCCCCCCTTCCCTATTTACAAAGACTGTGTTACCATTTTTTTCTTTTCTCATAATTTTTCCTTTCC
>NW_004624773.1:203261-222665 GCF_000247695.1 Heterocephalus glaber
CTCTATAAAAGACTCTCCCTGCCCCAGCCATATTGCTTTTGTCTCTCCTTTGTTCAGAGACAGCCCGGCAGATCTATTCCCCTAATAGAGGCTTGTTGTGGCCTGGTCTGGTGTTGGTCTTCGGCCCTTTTACCTGACAATCTTAATTAGCTGAAGATTAAAGAATGAACTAAAATTGGGGTGGGGGTTGTAACAGGGAGAGGCTGCACCTGCAGGTACCGAATGGGTAGCTAAAAGGATGAAGCTTGACGTCTCTGCCTCCAAATTTTTATCTCCCTTATTATCTTCAGGCTTTGGGTCAGATTCCTGCTTGGCTCTGCATGGAGGCATGTTAATGACTTAAGAAGTGTCTGTATTAAATGGTTTATTAGCTTTAAGTGTACCTAGCCTATCTCATCCCCCTTCAAGACTGAGAAAACCAAGATAAGAGTAACTAGAGTAATTTTCAGGATTTACACGGACATCTGATTGTCAGGTTTACAACTGACAACATCCAGTTCCAGATCCCTGGAGCAATCCCTAAAAATATCCAGTCACTGTTCTAAACTTACAATCACTTTGGATTTCAGGAAAACCAGAGCCTCACAGACCTCCTCATGATGAAGTCACTTCCCCAAGTGGGAGGCAATTACCCCATAATGGAAACTGAGCACGCCTCCAAGCAAGAATAACCTTCTAGCAGGAATCAAATTGTGCTTCAATTCATAAGGTTTCCTCCAGAGCTACAAAACCAGAACTGAGAAAATGATCAACTGGGCCCTGACCTATCCTAGCTAATCCATACAGGCAGGTCTCCTTTTGCAAATGGACTAGTCTTAGCCTCTTCATCAGAGTGAGCTCCCTCCAGCTGCTCAAGCTGCCATCTTTCCTCTATTCTCCCTTACTTTGTAACTCTGCCTACTACATCTGGCTATGACTCACATTGATGTCCCGAAATGCTTGTCTGTGATGAGAATTAACAGATCAACTCTGCAGGGTGAAGTGAAGTCCCCATCTCCTCTTTGGGAGACATCTCCTTGGACCCCATCTGGTGACAGAATAATTTAGAACAGGGAGAAGCTGATCTGGGTATGAGATGTCCTCACAAAAAATGATAAACACATCCTGGAGAGAGGTAGACTGGAGGGTCAGACTGGAGCATCAGAAGTGTCCTGCATGCACCTGAGTGTATTGTTAAGGACTAGGCTCCAAGACACCTGGGCTCATGGAAAAAAAGCAAGATACAGAAAGTATTTTTTGTGTGTGGTCATTTGTGTGGGGAAAGGACAGACTCTAACCATATGTATTTGCTTGCATGTGCACAGAACATGCTTGGAAGGGACACGTGACACTGGGCCCCACCTCTGAGCTGTCCAGTGACAGGGTAGGGATAAGCTTTCCAGAAGGCTGGGGTGGAGGACTTTGACTATACTTTGCATTTTGAGGCATGGAATATTTTCTTTAGCCAGAAAAATTAAATTCAAATTTAAAATCCGAAGAGAATAAAATACATATAGATGGTATTTGTTCACTGAGTCCTCCTCACAGCCTCTCATGCCACCTGATGTATGTACCTGGAGAACGTATGTTGTTACATTAGAGAAGGGACATTCACCCAGGGCCCTGGCACTGGCTCGCTACCTCATTGAGGCTCAGCCTGGTTACCCATGGTGAGCATAAAGCTGAAAGAAGCTAACTTCCATGGTGGCACCTTCCTTGTGGCCTGTTATGAGCTGAATTGTGCTACCCCCTCAATTTGTATACTGAAGTTCTAACTTCCAGTACCTCAGAACATGGCCTTATTTGGAAATAAGGTCATTGCATATGCAATTAGTTCAGTGGAGGTCCTGGAGTAGGACAGACTTCATTATGACAGCTATCCTTGTAAAGGAAGACAAACAGACACCCTGAAGCCCAGAGTACTGTGTGAACATGAAAGCAGAGATCAAGGTGGTGCCTCAAGAGCCGAGGAATGCCAAAGATTGCCAGCAACCACCAGAAGCCGTGAGAGACGCCTGGCACAGATTCCCTCACAACCTTCAGAAGCATTCAGCCCTCCTCACACCTTGATCTCAGATTTTTAGCCTTCAGGACCAGAAGACAATAAATGTCTGCTGTTGAACCACCCAATCTATGGGTAAGTCTTTTATCACAATAGCTATAAAAACCACCACATGCTTTTCAGAGTAAGGAAACTTAGTAAGTCTGTGATTTCTGTGTTCTGGTCAGATGTAGAGCTGCTTTAATTCTTGAATAAATTCCAGACCTGATTGTCCCAGGCTCTAACGTTACGTTCAACCCCACCCAGTACTTACTGTCATGGGTCACATTGTTGGAGACCCTAGTGGGCGATATCTTGGACATCCTGGCTGGGGACCAATGGGTCGACTCAAAGCTTAACGTTGGCTGAAGGAGAGTCTCACCTGGAGAGTGACACAGTGTGTAAGTGGGGGGAGGGAGTTCCCCATGGCCCATAGCCCACCTCTTCTCTGGGCAGCTGAAAACTGCTCGCATTTGCTGAGTGATCACTATATGGCTACAGCTGAAGGCCCCTTCCTCCCCACTTTGCTGGCTCCACTGACCCTCCTGGGCATGTCTCCAGCTTCACTAAGCTTTCTGTTCTTAGAACAAATGCATCAACTTTGGTTAGCCTTAGGGCCTTTGCATTTGCAGCCTCCTCAAAAAAATGTTCTCCTGGATCTAGCTGGGACTAAGTGGCTTCTCTCAAACCTAACCTCCAATATCACCCTTCAGAAAGACCTTCCTTCACCTCTCTATCCAAAGGGATATATCCCTTCCCCCCAACCCACATAACTTCACTTGATTTTCTTCTCTATAATTAGCAGTACACAAAAATCAGTTTATTGTCTATTTGCCCCTAGAGCTGCATTAGGACAAAGGTCTTCTCATCAAAGCTGATTTGCCCTTGGCACTCTATTGACTTTTCTTTCTTTTCTTCCTTCTTTCTTTCTTTCTTCCTTTTTTTTTTTTTGCGGAGGAGGAAGCAGGGATTCGGTAAGGTGTTCAAAGTCACGCAGCCAGGAAGGGCTGGCTCCCACATTCCAGTCCAGAGTTTCGGTGACTCTAAAGCTTGCAACATTTCCGCTACATTCCTGCAACAGTCCCCTGGAGAGTGGAATACCACGCAGCCTCAGGTTAGCAAGGCCTCACATCCTAAACCCTAGATCAGCCAGGCCGTGCCCTGGGGCTACACAACAAGAATGCAACGGGACTGAGGACGTGAGGATGGACAATGCAAGCGTAGGTGACAAAGGAAATATAATGGAAGGGTGTGGAGCTTTCGAAGACCTTGCAAGGAGCGTTCAGAAGGCTCCGCCCCGGCCCCTATGCACCCCGGGTCACCCCAGTTTTGAATCCTCGCCCGCCAAGCCCACTCACCCCCTAAGCCAGCCCAGGGCTCGCGCACCGGCCACGCGCGCCCGGGTTCGCTCCGAAGGCTTAGCTCCACGGTTCTCCAATGTGCGCTTCTGGGCCCTGCGTTTACGTTGCCAAGGCAACCATTATCCGGTCCCGCTGTGACGTCACAAAGGCCCAGAGGCGGGGTCGCTTGCAGGGGTGGAGAAAGACTGGAGTTCGGCTGCTACGGAGGCTGGGGCTGTTGGCCCAGGATGGGGAACCGGTGGCCCAGAAGTTTCTTCATCATTCCTTATTGCCCGCTCCCCTGAGCAGGGTGCTCAGGATGAGTGAAACAAAAGTAGACGTGGTCCTTTCCTGCACGTTATAGAGGGCCAGTTCTGAAAGTGTGATCTGGGACTGCAGCCTCCACAATGCTGAGAACTCCTTAAATTCTGGAGGTGGAATCCAGCAATGTGTGTGTGGGTTGCAACAAGTTCTTCCTGGCATTGGACACATAATAAACACAAACAGTGACATACGTTTCCTTGAACTAAGGTGGGGGGAAACTGCAGTGAACATGAACATTCTTGATGGTCCAGATTCACCACTTATTGCAACCAGGGAACTCAGCTGTACAGTCCCCAGCTCAGCAGGAGACAGACCCTTCCTAGATCTCTGACCAGGACCATCAGATTTCCCTATGCATCATGGGGACCTTGAGATGACCAAGTGCTTGGAGTTGGGGTCACAATCAAGGCTCTGTTCTTTTCAAGGACATTTAAGGGGCCATGGGGAACTCTGGAGCAGTCTGCCAGCCAGTAATGTGGTCCCAGTGACAATCCAGGCAGCCTCTGGCTCTGCCCGAAGCAGCTGTAGTGGATGGGGAGAACATGTCCAAAGCAGGAATGCAGAGGTGGGAGTGCAGAAGTGAAAAGAGCAAGGACACCTGTATCACCACTGAGAACAGTGTCCTCACTGGCAGTAGTCACGGTGGGTTTTGTACAAGCCAGGAAGAAGTATCACTGTGTTAAGCCATATATGTGATTTGTAAGTGTGTGTGCATTTGCTAATGTTAAGTACCCTGAGGAGGTGAGTGGTCCCTCTTTCCTCTTTGGAGTAGAGGCCTCTTAAGATATCATCCAAAGTCCTCAGTGGTCTAGTCTCAGCCTGTCTCTGCAGCCTCATCTCCCTACAAACTGTCAAAAAGTAGCAGGACAAAACAAAACAACAACAAAATACTACCTTACATTGTATTTATGTTTTAATTAAACAAAAGATGCATTTGATGAATTAAGGTACAATGAGTTTATCTTAAACACCAGGATTTCTAATGAGGCTTTTAGGGACCTAGAAAATAAGTGACCCTAATAGAAGAAAACTGATGAGAATGCTGCCAATTCATTGTTATTGACAGATAAATCCGTGAATCTCCCCAGGAGCCCTCCTTACAAGGAATCTTCTGTATGCCAGGCACTGTTCTAAAGTGTTATTACAATTCATCTGTTTAACATGCATGGCCACCCTACAGAATAGGGTGTTGTGTTAATGCCTCTGCCTTTCCACATGCTGCCAGTGAGGCCAAAGCTGGGGTTTATAATTAGGCAACAGAACCCCAATCTGTGCTCTAAACTAGATATTCTCTGCCTCTCACCAGGAGTAGCCTTATAATCTTCATGCAATTATGGAGAAAGGGCATGGAGCTTTGGAAGGGGACCTTGCAAGGAGCAAGAAGGCTCCACCCTAAACCTCCTGGACCTTGGTCTTCTTGGGAAAAGCCCAAGAAATCTGAAGCTGTACTCTGTAATGTATATGCTCGTGCCTGTTTTGGCACTTAGCTCTTTAGAAGGTTAGAAACCATCTGGAAAGTTTAGTTTGGTTTGGAAATTTTAATCTCACCCTAACATCATTTGTCAATTACAAGCTCATTTTAAAAATAAAATGGATTGATGAAATGATGGAAGGATCCATAGATATGTGACATAGCAAGAACAGTAATGTGCTAATTGCAGGGCCTAAATGTGGGTGTTCACCTTTTTTGTGTTTCAAGTTTGAAAATTTTCATAACCTAATTTTGAGAAAAGCTAATAATCTTCTTAAAGGGGTAATTTGTATTTGTGATTTCACACTTTCTTCCATGACAAAGTGGTCAGTCCAAGGTCTTGGGAACAAACAATAGAAATCAACTATAGCCAGTTAAAGGGGAAAAGGATATGGAGGCATTCCTGGCATCTGCAAGACAGGGAACCAGGCCTGGAGACATTGCAGCCAGGAGCAGTCACCTTCCTGCAAAGCACCTTGTGCTTTCCTCCAAACCAAGTCTCTGGCTTCTACAGTGGGAGGTATGGATTCTAGAAAGGGATTTCAGAGAACTAGCAGAATAACACATGCCCACAAGACAGCACCTGTGCCTCTTCTCCACTGCCCATGGCCTTGTCACAGGACAGAGTTCCTCTATTCCTTGCATTGGTGTCTTCCCTCTTGTTGGAGGTGGGGTGGGGTGGATTAATCTTTTTCTCTGATGGTTTCTCCAGAGGCAGTACAGGGCTCACTTCCAGGAAGCACTTCTCTTCCCTTTGCTCACATTCAGACAATCTCAGCGGCTCATCTTGCCCTAGATAGTCACCACCTGCCTGCCCTTTCCAGCCATCCACAGACATTTCCCTTTCCCCAGCCTCCCTGTCCTCTGCTGCCTGGGTAGGTCCAGTGGATAAAAGAAGGGGAGCAGGACTGTCCCCTTACTCCGCCTCCTGTGGCATCTTGGTTAGTGACTGAGACTTCTGCAGCTACTTTCTCCCTGGGATTGCAGTCCATTTGTTTATCTCTGGTGGCCTCACCTTTCCCTTTTTGATATTCACTTCCTCCCATAAGTGTGAAGACATGAAGCTGCTTGGCCAAGGCCTCACAGCCCATAGTGGCAGAACTGGGACTCAAACTCAGGCCGTTTGACTCTACTGCCCAGCCTATTAGCCACCACCCCATGCCTCTTTCCACTGGCCAGGAGAGAGGCAGTGCTCATCCAGCTGGGGAGGGGAGGTCTTGGGACCTGGGACTGGAAGTGGGCTCTATTGTTCACATAGGCCTCCCCAGACCCATCTGGGTTGTCAGATAGGGCAGGAAGTGGGGTGCTGATCTCTGGTGAGATCATTAACTGAAGGTAAACCCAGGCATGGTGCAGCTCACAGAAGTAAATGAATCTGGACAACATGCAAGCCATTCACTAATACCTCCTAGATGTCTGGAGGCTTAATGTGTAATGGAATGGAATGAGATAGAATGTATCTGAAGCAGGCAGAAAATTGGAGAATTCTGGTGACTTTCCAAATTCATGGTAAATGCCTTAAACATTGAGACTTCTTACATGTGGATTTTCCTTTTGCTCAGAGGTTGTAGCTCTGGAGAATGACTGAGCCACATGTACTATATTTCATCATGAGTCAGTCCTGTGGGAAGTGTGAACTTGACTTTCTGCACACTGAACTCTACAGGAATTCTGTCTGTCACATTTCAGAGGAAAGCTGCAGAAGTCCTACTAAAGCAATGGTGGCGAATGTATGGCACCCATGCTGAAGTGGGCATCCAGAGCCCTCTCTCAGCACCCGAGCCAAGTTGCCCCAGCAGCTAAGCATCAAATTACAGTTGTTTTTTCTAAACTAAAATCTCAGTATATAGGTTTAATGCAGTGTTGGCACTTTGGTATGTGGGTTTTGGGTTGCAATTTTGGTACTCAGTCTCTAAAAGTTTTGCCATCACTGTCTAGAGCATCATAAGCCTTGCCTCTCTCCTTCTGTGGGCAAATATCCTAGCTGCAGTCTTTAGTGGAGTCCTTGATGGCTCCGGTGGTACTTTAGCCTGGCATTCTTTCCATTGTGTGTGCAATTACATTAGATAAATTGCCCTTCTGCAAGCTCAGATGGACATTATTTGAGTAGAGTTAGTGATAATTAACGAGCACTCAATTTTTATTTTTTGGTACCATGGATCGAACTCAGGACCTTGTGCTTTCCATGCAGGCACAGCACCCCTGAGCTAAATCCCCAGCCCACCAGCACTCAATTTTGGCCTCCATATCACAGGCTTACACATTTGACTACAGCTCAAGAACACTTGTGCTAGTGAAAGCCCACAACAGGGACAGTGCTCTTGGAGGGCAGCCTGGGGGTGGCATCATTAGGACCAGGATAGAGGATGAATAGAATCCAAGTAGGTAGATGGAGCTGTGTGGATCAAGGAAAGCAAGAGGCAAGGAAGAGTATGAACCTGAATCCAGGGAACACAAATGACTTTGCAGGGCTGCACTAGGAAGTAGTGGCTGCTTCCAGGTAAGAAACAATGATGACTTAGATGAAGGTGGAGGCAGTTAGGGTGAAGAGAGGCTTGGTACCTACTACATTTGGGAGGAAGGATGGATAGATGGGCTGGAAGTTGAGGGGATATACCTGGACAAACTAGGGTAGGTTGAGATTTGCTGAGATGGAGAACTGACAGGAGGAAGTATGTGCTTGAGTCTCTCTCTCTCTCTCTTTCTCTCTTTCTGAAAGGACCTGCCTGCAGAGTGTCACAGGCTAACTGAACCCTATGAGTGTGTATTTACTATATTCCATTCACTAATGGATATGGGATTTTTTTCTTTGGGGTGATGGAGTATGTTGATGGCTGTACAATTCTGAATACAGTAAATGCAACTTATGTGGGTGAAATTTTAGTATGTGAGTTCTATTTAAATAAATATGTTTAAAAGGAGAAGAAGAGAGATGATCCACATAAACAAATACTCTGAAGGGGATAAGCGAGAGATTGAGAAGTGCTCACTGGATTTGCCACTGAGTGGGTGGACCTTGGTGGATGCAATTTTGGAATCTCCTAGGGGTGAGAGGATGGGTGAGGAAGAAGATACAGTACATGTAGACAATTTTCAAGGGTCTTGGCCAAAGCTTCATCTTGCTCCATTATAGGTGTAGCTGACCTGAAATGGCACTGGAAGAATGGGCAGTTCTTCCTGCTGGCAGCTCTGGTGGACACTGGGTCATCAAAGCCAGACCTAGTGCCACAATTCAGGAGGCAGATGGTTAGGCTTGGGAATCAGCATGGTGGGGTGTGTGAGGAAGTTGCATGACATTGGTCTGGATTAGAGGTGGTACTGCAGCAACTGGGCGACTGGAAAGAGGGATGACACTAGATCAGGCTTGTGGACAAAAAGGAAATGAAAGAGACAGAGATGAGGGGGAAAGGAAGGAAGAAGCGGGAGGAGAAGTGCAAGGAGGAGGAGGGAAGAGTAGAAAGAGGTGTATGTTCCTTAGCCAAACCTTCCCTGACAACTCCTCCCGCCCAAGTCTAAGCTGATAAATTCTCATTAGGCCCACAAAATAATGTCTTGGTCATCTCACCAGAGCTACTGTGGATCTGTCTGCTCTGCTGTCCATTAGGTCTATGGGTCCAGGAGCTGTACTCCGTGACCCTTGACCCCAGCGCTTCTTTGTGCAGGGTCTGCCTAGCAGATGCAAGGTGCTGAATATCTATTCTGTGTAGGGATAGTGAAGGGAATGGACAGTGAATGGGAAGATAGTATTTACATGAAGGTGAAAATCTCTGTGGCAGAATGTGTGGAGAGTTATTTACCTACAGGTGTGTGGCCGGGTGTTAGATGGATAGGTGGGCCCATCATGGATGGTGAGTGATGGAAAGATAAATAGGTGGGTCTGTGGATGGGTGGATGGACGGATGCTTTGGTAGACACTGTGGCATGTGGGGTAGATTACAGCAGAGGATAGCAGGAACAGGCAGAAGGGTGTGTGCGATGTCTGCCTCCGCCACACGGTGTCTCCCTGCACCCGCTAGAATACTGGCGCTGGTACAGGCCTTTTCTGCCCAAAGCGACTTCCAAAAGAGGAACTTTTGTCCCGGGCAGTGGTGAATGGTTCTCGGTGACGCAGGCTCCTAAACAGTTGAACAGACGCTGCGCTGCCGGCCTACGTCAGGGGAGACCAAGCAAACAGCGCTGCGGGAACCTTGGCTTCCCAACCCGCGGCCTTGTCCCTGCTGCACTCAGCGTGGGCCTCAGGGTGGGTGCTGGAGGCTGCGGAAAGTGGAGATCGTGTCCTGCTGGATCCTCCTGCAGGTGGGCTGGGGGGAGGGGCAGTCAGGCAGCAGTGACTCGTCCCCAGGCCACAGCGTCCTCAAAGGCGACTGCCTTGAATGGCTGCAGAAATCTGAACCCTGATTTTAAGCCTTACTAATTCAAATTCCAATCCCATCCCAGCCAACCTAGCGTTGCCTTCTAAGCTTTTCATTTACAGTATCTTCTAAATCCTGATGCTGGTTACATTTTTGAACCCCAGGTCTCCAAAACCATTTGAGGGCTGGGTACTGGGGATTGAACCCAGGGCCTTCCCACTAAGCTCAATCTCTAGCTCTTTTTATTTTCTTTCTTTTGAGAGAGTCTTGATTAGTGGCCCAGACTGGGCTCAGATTTGCAAGCCTCCTTCCTTGGCTTCCCAGAATATTGGGATTACTGCATGCACCACTAAGCCTTTTTGTGCAAACCTCATTCCTTTCCCAAAATCTTCTGAATGTAATCAGAGCACCCCTTAAATCTATAACAATAAACCCTAACTCAACCTCAGTATGAACCAAGGGCAAACCCAAAGGTAGATTCACAGGCTCAAAACAGTTTGCAAAAATAGATAAAGGCATGAATATATTATGAGTGTGAAAAAACCCCAGTGCTGCAAAAATGAAGGTGGTAAAAAGTGGATGTTGCCCTTCACCAGCCACCATGTCCCCCCTCCCCAATCTTCCCACCAGAACTTAACACCATTTTTGCATTTGCACATACCTTTATGAACAGATGGATCATCACACCTGTGTTCCTGGGATGTGCTGTTTAGATGCTGTCACTGAGCCTGTGGATGGAGAGCCCTGATTTCTTTGGGGAGTGCATATCACTGAGGATTGAAATCAAAGCTTTGTGCATTCTAAGCATGTTCTGTACCACTGAACTATTCCTCAGCCCTTTTTATTTTGACAGGCTCTAAATCCTTAGCAAATTAAATTGCCAGGGCTGGCCTTGAACTTGCAACCTCCCTGTTTCAACCTTGCTGGTACCTGGAATTACAGGCATGTACCACTAAGACATGCCTGGATTCCTTTACATTGTTGTACACAGTTTCTAGAGCCCAGGGCCATAAGCTCTCTGATTGTGGCCCCTGGCAACACTGAGAGTCTGTTTTGCTCCCTGCTGTATGCCTGATGCTCAGAAAGCACCTGGTACCTAATGGATGGTCTCTCATATTTGCATTGAAGGACTGACTAACCTATTCAAGAGTCATGCACTGCCTGTCATGGCAGATTGTCTCCAACAACAGCTATCCTTGTACTTATATACATAAGAAGTGAATAGACACAAAATAGACACTGCTGAATTGCCCTTTAATTTTTTTTTCCTGTACCAATTTTCACTTCCATTAAGGGTGTAGAAAGCATGTACCAACACTGATTATTATCAGCCTTTCTCATTTTTGATAATTTGATGGGCAAACAAACCAAATGTGATTTTAATTTGTATTCCCCAAGGACCTATTTGAAACTCCAAACTATTTATTAAGCATTTATTCAACAAGCTATACAGTGATTCCTCATTTAATGACTGAGTTCCCTTCATGCAACTAGGTGGTTAAATGAACTGATCACTAAGTGAGTAATTGTTTGTAGTATGTACAATATTCAGAACAAAGAAATGATCAAAGGAAGCTCCAATTTGATTACTTTGCTTTTATTTGCATAACTCTTACATGCAGTACTGTAATATATAACAGAACATAAAACTACAGTACTGTGCCACACAGTACAATCAACAAAACTTACAGTATGTGCTGTATAAATAAGATGTACTGTATAAAAAAGACACTGAGGCTCTATAAACAAGATGAACAGAACTCGGAGCGGGGGGGAGAGACAGGTCATAAGACTGAGCAGCAAGTTGTAAGTCCAAACAGCACACCTTGGTCATAAATCTGAACAGTTGTTAAACAAGGGAGGTCATTAAACCAGGAATATCTATATAGCATAAATTAGCACTTCCTTGTCCCAGGCCTCCCTTCTCCTCCCTCTCAAACTTTTTTCGGTTGTTTCTTTAAAATTATTTTTCAAATTATTTTTTTAAAGATATGTTTATGCTTTGATTTCTGCATTTATCAGTTTTAGGTAATTACCAGCTTGACTTCCTGTCAAGGTGAGGATTTAGCACTCTGGTTCAACCCTGAGTTCACTTTGCCGCTTCCCAATACAGCTGATTCAGGGTTTGGGAAGCAACCTTGACTTTGCCTCACATGATTGCA
Source organism: Heterocephalus glaber (assembly GCF_000247695.1). The sequence goes on from NW_004624773.1 coordinate 214,931, forward strand.
TCAGTGTTATTCCCTTCTTTTTTTTTTGGGTACCAGGGATCGAACTCGAGTCCTTGCGCTTGTGCAGCAGGCAGCGAAACCACTGAGCTAAATCTTCGGCCTGTGTTATTCCCTTCTGAAATGACCTTACACAATTTTTTGTTCTTCACGAAGTTAAATACCTCACTTTTCACTTTCTTAGATTTTCCCTTTTTTATTGTGAAATACATGAATCATATAGAAGATTGTATAAAATATATACATTTCAAGAAATAAGAGTTTATTTTTTTAAAAAAGAACAAAGACCTCAGTTAAGAATCAGAGCTTTGACAGTTCCTTAGAAATCCCTGTCCTCCCATCCTGATACTGGGGGAAGAGGTACTGGGGATCAAATCCAGGGGTGCTCTATCATGAGCTACATCCTCAGCATTCTTTAATTATTTATTATTATTATTTTTTAAAATTGTGAGACAGGTTCTTGCTAAATTGTCAAATTAGCCTGGACCTTGTGATCTTTCTGCCTCAGCCTCCAGCGCAGCTGGAGCTATAGGAAGGCACCACCGTGCCCTGTTCCCATCCACATTTTCGTGACATATATTCCTATACTTTTTCAGTTTTATCATCCTTGAATGTATTGCTAGACAAAACCTTGCTTAATTTTGCCTAGTGGTCAACTTAACAGAAGTGGGATCATTTACCCCTGTTCTTCTGGGACTTGCTTTATTTGCTCAGCATTGTGAAATCCATCCATGTTGATGTATGTGTCGTAGTATTTCATTATGCAAACATAGCATGATGTATTTATCCCTTTTATTGTTGATGACATTTCTTTTGCCTCCAGTGTTTTCCTTTTACAAACAATACCTGTAAAACCAATTTTGTCCACATCTCTTGATGCACAGAAAGAAGAATTTTTCTGGGCAGACATCTGTCAGGGGCATTGCTGGGTCAGAAAATATATGAGTTTAGCTTTAGATAATGCCAAACTATTCTCCTAAGTGGCTGTAACAGTTACATTCCATCAGCAGGAAATTTAAAGCTCCTTTGAGTTATGACCTTGCCAGCTGCTATGATTAGGAAAGGTGTCTCCCAAAGGCCTATGTGTTAAAGGCTTGGTCCCCAACTTGTGGCACTCATGGGAGGTGGTGGGAACCTTTAAGAGGTGGACCCTGGTTGGAAGTTTTCCAGTCACATGGAGTTGTACCCTTGAATGGATTATATAGTAAGTCAATCTCTCTGTCTGTCTGTCTCTCTCTCTGCTATTTTGTCATAGTAATGGAAAGCTGACTAACACACCAACACTCTATTGATTGACTGATTCCCAGTCTGATAGGAGAATTCTATCTCACTGTGATTTTAATTTTCCTGTTTGTGGACAATGAAGTCAAACATCTTTCCATATGTTTATTGGCTTTTGGCTTTCCTCTCTCATGAAGTGTCATTTTAAATCTTTAACATATTTCCTATTCCCTGTTAATTTGCAGAACTTTATGTTCTGCCAGTACTCATCTTTTGTCAGATATATTTGTGACAAATATCTTCATTTCCCAAAATCTTTACACATATGCCTTTCTAATTTTGATCTTTTTTTTTTCAGCACTAGGGATTGCACTGAGGGCCTTCACAATGAACTATATCTCCCATCTTTTTTATTTTTTATTTTGAGATAAGATCTCACGAAATCTTTAAGTTGTCCAGCCTAGGCTCAAACTTGTGATTCTCCTGCCTCAGTCTTCCACAGTGCTGAGCAACCATGCTCAGCTCTATTTTGGTCTTTAATTCACCTGTAAAATATTTCTGTATACATTGTGTATACAAAGTGGAAGTTTAGTTTCACTTTTTCTCCCTTTGGATAACCAATTATCACACTGTCTTATATTTTTAAAATCTATCTTTTCCTCTCTAACCTGCATTGTCTCTACCATATATTTATTATTTATGTATACATAGTCCTGAGTCTGGATTCTGTTTTATTAGATTCATCTTGTTGCCATAATCCTTTCTATATGTCATGACCACTGGTCCTTACAAGCACTCTGTGTATCATTTCCTTAATGGACAAACACATAGGATGTCCCATCAGTGCCATTGATGTCGTTATTTCTTGCACATATCTTCCTGGCTGTTTCCCTCCTGCTTTCATTTTGCCTAATTGATTTATTGGCATCTTGTACAATTGTCATCTTAGGACTCTCCTTCCTGTCCTTTTTGTTTTTGATTCACTCAAGAGAGTGTCTTTCGTTTCCTTGATTTCCTTTCTTGTTTTAGTACAGTATTCTTCTAGTAGGTTTCTGAGAGAGTTAAAGGAGGTAAACTTTGGAGAAGGTGCATGTCTGTACATTTACCTGGTTGATACTTTTAGCTGGGTACAGAATTTAGATAACAATTATTTTCCCCTAGGATGTTGAAGGCATTTTTTAGCCCTTTGTGATAGATATTTTCCAAACATAACCAAAGCAATACGTCCAGTTCCATATGTTTTTCTGGAAAACTTGCTACTCTGTCTCCCAGGACAGAGACTTTTTACTGTCCCCTTGAATCTGGGAAGGTTTTAGGGACTGCTGGAACAAATAGAATGTGGCATGACTTTCAGAGCTAGATTATAAAAGGTGACATGGTTTCCTCCTGATTTTCTTTCTCAGGACTCTTGGAAGACAGCCTCCAGGTAGCAAAGAAGTCCATGCCCTTGGAGGGGTCCTAACTGGTAACCCCAGTGAAGATTAGCCCACTAGGATCAACATCAGTTTCCAGACATATGAATGAGCAATTTTTCAGATAATTTCAGTCCTCAGACTTTAACTCACTCCTACTAATGCTGAGTGGAGCCTAAGTGTATTATCCCTGCTCAGCTCTATTCAAATGGAGGCTGTGAGCAGGAGCAACCTGTTTCCTCCTGAACCAGCCTTGGAAGAGTGACATAGAAAATGTTCATCAAACAGCTAAAGAGCAGAGGATAAGGAAAGAGACTTGTAAGTTCAAGCCCAGAGTGGACAACAGCAAGAGATCTGTCTCAAAATGAAAAAGGGCTCAGGATGTAGCTCAGTGCAAAGGCCATTGGTTCAGCCCCCAGTACCAGAACAACAACAAAGCCATGCTCCCAAGACTTCAGAGGCCAAAGTTCAGCACCCAACAAGGGTCTTCAGGCTCTGGAACACATGGGAGCTTAGTGACAACCAGTGATACAGTTATATGTGCAGTCACCATCAACTGCAATGGAGCAGGAAAGGGGTAGGGATCTCTTAGACATCAGCTGTCCTGAAGAGAGGCCTGTATGAAAGAGAAATAAGAAGGAAGAAAGAAAGAGAAGGAAGCTCTGGTCCACACAGAGGCAGTTGTGTCTGGGATGAGCTGCCACTTGTTGGCCCACCTGACCTTATCTGCCCTGACTGTAGTACCAGGCAGGTGCTGCTGCTTAAGCCAAGGAAAGGGTCTTTAGAATGACCACTGAGGGAGGGGTGCCCCAGACTGAATAGTGTTGGATTTTCATTCAGTCATTCAGAAAAGACTTCTCGAGCATTCACCACATGCCAGGCCTGCTGGAAATGAAGCAGGCAACAAAAGGGACAAAAATCCCTCCCCTAGAGCTGGATTTCTCATGGAAGGAGGCAGACACAGGCAGTCCAGAAGGCACCAGCCCAGGGAAAGAGGCAACTGAGAAAAGTGGAGCTGGGGAAGAGGTGAGGAGGCCTGGATGTTGAAGGGAGGGCTGTATTTTGTATGCAGTGTTCAAGGAAGACTCATGGAGGACAGGAGCCTGGAAGAGGAGAGAGTGTGAGATGCCACTCTCTGGAAGCAGAGGACCTCAGACCAAGGCCCAGCAAAGTATGTCCTGAAGGGGAATAGGGTGCAGGGATGGCAGGGAGAGCATGGCACCAGGGCCCAGAGCTGATGGGCCTTATCAGTCACTTATCAGTCACAGGAGGTCTCACATCCTGCATGAAGCCAGTGCCAGACAGAGAGGACATGATCTCACTTGTACTTTGGAAGGGTTGTTGTGGCCACTGTCTTGAGAAGAGACAGAGCATGAGGGGGCACCTGTAGATCTAGGAGAAGGATACTGGGTTGCAAAGCAAGGAGGGAGCATGGTGGCACAGAGTGGCCAAATCCTGGATACACTGCAAGCCATTTGTTGGAAGCAGGTAGTGAGACAGAGGAGCCCATGAGGATAGCATCCGGGAGGACAAAGTGCCCTGAAAGGGGCTGCAGCTCGAGGCTCTGGGGAGTTCTCATTTCTAGCCTATGGGCCTACTTGTCACTCAGAAGAGCCTCCCTGACCCACATATCCCACCCTGAATTAACATTTCCTGTGTTATCAGTGGGGGATGTTGGTGAAAAAGATGGTGTGGATGTAGATCATTTATTGTGCCCCATTGTATGGACCAAACTAATTTGGGGCTATCCAGGCCCAAGGGGATGGAAGAAAGAGTGCTTCTGGAAGAAGCCACAAGGATTATGGTCATGCTTTCTGTGTCCTGGCTGGAGACCTGGAACACAAAGTGGGGAGGAGTGCATTGATAGCAGTGGTTGGAGATATGGGTCTTTGAGGTCATGGTGAGGAGCACCAGGTGCAACTGGAAGATCTAAGATGCAATTCAATTGGAATTGCAGTTTCAAGCAGAGAAAAGACTTGACTTAATCTACATCTTCTGTATAGATTGGAGGGGTAAATGGTAGATGTAGAAGCCACTGCTCTGTGCTCTGGATGAGAGGGGGGTGACTTGGACCAAGATTGAGGTGCTAGGCAGGGGAGAGATGGAAAAATATCTACAGGGTAGGCCATGGGTTGACTATGATGTCAGGAGGTGCATTAGTCAGTTTTTCATTACTATTACAAAATGCCCCAGGCAGCCAAAACTATGAGGAAAGAGGTTTATTGAGCTTCCTGGAAGAAAATAGAAATCACTTCAAATTACACTTTAAAAAAACAAGAAAAAACCCCCACCATCCTCAGAGTGACACAACTGTCAGGGGAGAAGACAAAAGACTTTCACAACCAGTTGCCTAGTGGGTCTCTGTCCAGGCACATCCAAGCCAGGCTTCCCTGGACCTGGGGTGGGGTGGGGAGCTCTTGGGGAGCTAGCACTTTTTTCTCTAGTCTACAGATCAGGTAACAGAGGTTCACAGAAGTCAAATCAAGTGATAACCACACAGCTTGCCAGCCTCCAAGCAGGGTTGGTGTGTTTGCAGCCTGAATTATTCTGCTTCCCAAATGGCCAATGTACTCTAGGAACTGTTAACAAAGCTTCATGTTCTTTCTCATGTGTCTCCCTCAGTGACTATTCCTGCTTAGCACCCCTGGCAGGTCCTCTGGTGCAGGCCTTCCCAGTGGCTCCTGTCTTCAGTGCTGCTTGCCTGCTCCATCAGGTAGCCTCTGGCTGAGGCTTCCACCCAGCAGCACCCAGCCAGGTAGCATCCCTCAGCCTCCATTTCCCACAAGACAAAATGGAGATCTAAGGAGGTCCATGGGCCCCTCCTGACTGACCTCACACCCCCTAGATATGCAGCCCAGATTCCCCAGCAATCAGACCTAAGCCCTCTCTCTCAGACTGCAGCTCCAGGTTCTATTTTCTGTACTAACAGCCTCTCTCATGGCAGGTATTGTAATTTTTCTGTCTGAGGAGTGTGGCCCTTCAAGAGCCAGAGTTCTGGCTTCAGACTACCTGGGTTCAAATTCTGACTCAACGTCTTTTAGGTGTGTGTCCTGAGGTAAGTTACTTAACCTCTCTGTGCCTCAGTAGCATAACCCACACATAATCATGGGATGGGATGGCAAGAGTAGCTGCTTTCTATGGCTGTGCAAGAATTAAATGAGTTGGTGTGTGTATGTGAAGCACTTGGAACAGAGCTGGCCTGACATGTAGTCCTGCTAAAGCTCCTGTTAAGGTTTCAAACCTCAGCTGATTATGCCATCTGTGATGGTCAACTGATTATGTCAACTTTAAAAGTTTAGTTAAGAGAAGCTTAACTAAATTGGCTCAGCAATTCCACATCCTTGTGTGTGGAAGATCCACCATAGGGTGGCTCATCACCTGGATGGTATAAGGGGGAAACAAGGAAGGACGGATCTGCTTCTGTTTCTTTGGAGGAACCTTCACCTTGGACATCATTTCCTATCTTCCAGCAGAGACTCTTCAGCTTCCAGAAAGGATCCCCCAGCCTTCAGACATAGACTCTTCAGCCTCCTCAAACACACTCACATGGGACACTGCAGTGAGATCCAGACCTTGGACTGGGTCCTTTGGTCTCCAGTGCTGAGACAGACCCTCTGCACTCTTCCTCATCTGACTCTGTGGGTGGCCATTGCAAGCCAATCTTGTAAATTCATATATATTTGTGTAGCTTGTGTTTTATCTGCTTCTCTAGTAAATATTGACTGATACACTGTCTCCAGCAGGCCTCTTGCCTTCTACCCCACCCCACCCGCATGTTCTGTTTTTTGGTGAGCTAGCTGGGTGGATCCATTAGACTATAAATAATTTAAAGTGCAAAATAAAAGATAGGTGATAGGAAACAGCGAAGCAGACCTTATGCAGAAAGGGAGGAGAATCTATTGATGGAGGGAAATGAGAGTCAAGGGATATTAAAAGGACTAAGATGCAATATGTATGTGTACCAACTTCCCATGATGACTGTATTCATCTAATAAAAAAATTTAAAAAGACGCAAGTCAGGTCACACCATCGCTCTGCTCAAAACCCTCCAATGGCTCCCTCCTTGCAAACTAATGTTCTCCACAAGGCCCAGAAGGTCCACTGTCAGTTCTCTGACATCCTCTCCTTTGACTCTCTGTGCTGACACAGCCACCCTGGCCTCCTCCCTGTTTCTCTACCATCTTTTCTTTTCTGCTGCCTCAGGACCCACTCTCTCTGTCCTTATGTTAACTTCATGACTTCCACCACCTTTTGGACAAGGCCTGTTCCCACAAGCCTGATCCAGGCTGCAACCCACATCTGTGCCTGCACCCCTCGCACCATCAGCTGGCTCTCATATCTCTCCCTTCTGACACTCCCTATCATTGGTTGTCCAAGTCAGTGTTTTCTATCTTCCCCCGATGGCACATAAGCTTCCTGAGGGCAGAATTCATTACACACAGCTGTGACTCTGAGTGAATGGTGACTGAACCAGGAATGTCAGATGAGCTGGGTGCCTCCTGAGATGCAGCTTCCCCGGCCCTGACTGAGCTTCCCTACAATAAAGGCTGAAGAGTGTCCTAAATGAGAGGAGGTGACCTGCTCCCAGCACCCAAAAGGAGGCTTCCAGGCTGCCATAGCACTGCTCCCAAGGCAGAGGAAGTGAGCCAATCCTAGCACCCGGGAGGAGGCTTCTGGGCCACCATAGCACTGATCCCAACATAGAGGAGGTGAGCTGTTCCCTGTGCCCAGGAGGAGACTTCCGGGGTGCCATAGCACTGCTCCCACCACAGAGGAGGTGAGCCATGTGGGTTCCAGCAGCACCCCACCCCCGGGTTGAAATGAGAAGACACGTAAACAAGTCTCCAAACCAGACTTCCAGATCACCTACAGCAACCCCCAAAGGAACCGAGATGGAACACTCTGATACTCAACCACCTGGACTCTCTGAACTGACAACAAAAGAGGATCTGGAAAAAATGAAATCAGAAATAATTTCTCAGATAACAGCAGAAACTGTGCCCATAGATATGATTAATAAATCTAGAGAGGGCACAGATAAAAAAATAGAGGAGCTGAGGAACATGATGGAATCCCAACATAGGAAACAAATGGAATCCATAAAA
>NW_004624773.1:226090-239143 GCF_000247695.1 Heterocephalus glaber
AAAATAAAAACCAAGATACATCATGTAAAGGTACAAGATCCCAATGATGAATGTAACTGTATTTTATACCTAAAATGTACCAGTAAACTTAATGGAAAAAAGAGTGTCCTGCACCTGCCATGTGGACCTGCAGCAGACACACATCTGAGACATTCCATGGAGGGGCAGGGCCTGCACCCCAGGCACCCTGTCCCATCTGATGGTTACACACCCCAAAACAGAAGCCACGGGCCACGTCTGACTGTGGGGCCTTTGCTTTTCAAGTCTCTGAGTGTTGTTGGTCTCTCCAATAGTGGCAAAATGCCCAGTGCTGTCTGGGAAACATTTGCTCTTACAAAAAGTGGCCAAAGGCATGGAAAAAAGTCCCAGCTAGGATCAGACCAGATAAGGGCCTTTCCAGGTGGCTGGGGAGATCTCACCCTAGAGGAAGGACAATGGCCTGAAGCTAGGTGGAAGAGGAGTGGAATTGTCACTGTGAGGAAGAAGGGGTGAGACTATGGTAGGGCCAGGACCACAAATGGGGCAATAGTAGCACCACAGGCGCCACCCAATTTTCCCCTAGCCTTGGCCCAAGCAAGCCCTCTCTCCCTGCCTCCTGGTCCCCATTCACTACCTTGACTTTTGACTGACCATGCTCCAGGTACTCTGGTCTTCTCCCAGCCAGTCTTGCCTCAGGACTTTTGCACATGCTATCAAGGAATGCTATTATATCACCCTCAGACTAGTAGGGCCCTCTCATCCTTTGAGCCTCCACATCCATCTCCTCCTCAGTAAAAGCTTTCCACATTCTGTCTCCTCTTCTCCCCGACTTACTTCATCAACTTTATAGTTACACCCCCTTCCTGTCTATTTATCTAAGTGCCTGGAGCAAGCACTGCATTGTACCAACTGGCTGTCCTTTCTCCAGGCCCTGTATCAAAGCCTGCACATGATGATTACATCACACAACTTACCAACTTGATGCCATCTCTTCCTTTGGGCATAGTCCAGATCCTCACAGCCCTGGGCCCACAGCAGTGGAGGATGTCTTCTAGGAATCTGGTGCTCCTTTCCTCCCTCTCAAAGACACCTCTCTCAGGGAGTCTTCCCTTCTCACTTCCCCTGACACTCAGTCCTTGTCTCACCGAGTTCCTGGGCTCAATGCCTGGGTACAGAGTCAGAGTAGTAGGCTGGACCCCTGACAATGAGGTCTAGCTAGATGTCCCTGAACAGATCACTTTCCATTCCTGGACTCCTGTGTCTTTATCAGTAAGATGAGGACAGAAACCCTCGAGAGGACAATGCACTGGGCCAAGAGAAGATGAGCCAGTGGAGTGAGGGAGGATTTGCACAGGTGCCAGCAATAGGGTGGGACAGTGAGGAGAGCTGGCTTGTGGAATGCAAGGTGCAGATGCAGAAGAGAAGTCAGGACCCCTGCCCACCAAGGCAGTGACTTCCCAAACCTTTGGCTGTAACCCAAGTTCAGAAACATATTATCTGTCACAAGCCTGGAAGAAGATTTCTGTGCAGTGCTATTAACTTGCCACCTGCAATGAACTCTGATCATTCTTTTCTTCCTCTCCATTTTACTTTTTCCTTCAATAGCTATTCTTGACTGTGCTGATTGCATTGACCCAAATAGACTTCATGATACATCACTGGGTTGAGGATTAGCTAAGAACAACTTTGACCTAGCTGACCAATGAGTGGTAGGGCCTGTGCAGGTCCAGGCCATGCTGGGCCCCTTCCCTCAGCAAATTTGGGTGGAGGGAGATGTGGGGTGTCTTCCTCCCCATGCTGGGTTGGACCCTACACGCCTCCATATGCTGGGTTCTGCATCGATTCCTTTTTTTCTTTGATCTCAGGAGATTTCAGCACTAACTTCCTTAACCTAAAAGACATTCACCTGGTAATACACCAGGATGCCCTGGCATGGATGAGCTATCCCCTAAGGCTGATCTCCAGGACAGCAGCATTTGGGACCTTGGATTAGTTTGATCAAACCAAACTAGTATAGAGAGGTCAGGGTGCTTTTTAGCCAGGTTTCTACTACTGTAACAAATATGTGAGAACATCAACTTATACAGAGAAAAGGTTTATTTTGGCTCACAGTTTTGGAGGTCCCAGTCTATGATTAGTTGAACCTGTTGCTTTGGGGCCTGTGGTAATGTACCTTCGGGTACATTGTGGTGGGAGCATGTATTGGGACAAAACCACTCACCTCCTGACTAGTATGAAAAAGAAAAGAGAAGAGGGGGCCTGGTTCCCGCATGTCCCCAGTGACCTAAAGACCTCTCCCCGGGCCCCACCTCTCAAAGGTTCCACCACCTCCCAATAGCACCACTCTGAGGATTAATCCTGTGACACATTTGTTCCCCTTTGGGGGATATTTAAGATCTATAGAACATTTAAGATCTATACCAGTGGTGGTGAACCTATGGCACCTGTGCCACACCAGGCTGTTTATATTGAAAGCTCCAAAAAGAAGTCTGTCACCATTGATATATATGTATATAAATTACGGTCAGCACTCTGGGAGGCTGAGGCAGAAGGATTTCAAATTCAACCTCTGCCTGGACACTTTAGTGAGACCCTGCATAAAAACTAAAAAAATAAAAAGGGCTGGGGATGTGAGTCAGTGAAAAGGCCCTGAGTTCAATCACTAGTAGAAGAAAACAACATAAAAGAAAAAAATTAAAACAATAGCAGGGCTTGTCCCCCTCCTCCTCCTTGCCCAGCCTCCTTTCCAGTCAGTTCTCCAGCTGCCCCAGGCCCCTCGTGGGAGCAACACTGCTCCTGGGATCTCAGCCTGCCCACTCTCTCCAGAGCCCGGTCATTCAGTTCATTTACATTCAACCCATTTAAGTGCGTTGTCTTTTCCTTTAGGGACACCAGTAGATGCATCCTAGCAAGGTTATATTTTTAGTTGGGGCAAATTGCACATAAGCTAAAATATTGACAATCCATTTAAGTGGCATTGAATATATATATATTCAGTGTTGTACAGCTATCACCAACATCCACTTTCACAACTTTTTCATCTTATAAAATTAAATCTTTGTCCTCTTTGAACATTATCTCTCCACTACCCCAAGCCCCTAGCAACTGTCACTCTATTGTCTACCTCTATGAAACTGACTACTCCAAGCACCACATAGAAGTGGAATCATATAGTATTTGCCACTTCGAGATTAGCTACTTTCTTTTTTTTCCCCTTAAATTCTTTTATTGGTACATTTTAGGTATACAATACGTTTACATTTATCATTGGGTGCTTGTACCTGTACATGATGTATCTTGGTTCTTATTTTTTCTCCATTCCCTGTGCTCCCTTCACCCCCTCCACCTTTCCCTATTTACAAAAACTTTGTTTACATTTTTTCCTTTTCTCATAATATTTCCTTTCCCATTTTTTCTTATCCTCTTCCCCTCCCACCACCCCTACACCTTTGGAACTTTTCCTATTTCAAATTATCATTTATTCATTTTAATCATTTTAATCCTTATTTACACTTTCAGTTTCTCACACTAGAGAAACTATTTGGTATTTACACGTGTGTCCTATTTATTTCACTTAAGAGTATGGCCTCAATACGCATCCATTTAGCTATAAATGTCTCTAGTTTCTCGTTCTTTATGGCTGAGTAGTACTCCATTTTATTAAAAAAAAACCCCACATCTTCCTTATCCATTTTCTAGTTGATGGGCACTTGGGCTGTTTCCAAGCTTTAGCTATTTCAAACTGTGCTTTGCAATCAACCAGTTTGATAGAACTGATAATAAATCATCTCTGATTATTGTGGGAAGAGGCCTGATCATTTCACCCAATGAAGTACAGAGATCCTTGTCTCATAATGGCTTGTCTACCCAATGAACCTTCTTGCCTGGTTTTATGATGAGCAAATAACTCTGGCAAAGGTTGTACATGAGGCTCAGCCTCAGGGTAGCAGAGGACTTTTCCCCTCCTGCAGGTGGGAACAGTACAAAGATCCTACACATTCTAGGGAAGGTGCCAAGGGGCGAGGGCAGGCTGGCAACCAGGCCCTGCTTGGTCTTGACTTGCAAACATATGTTAGAACTGCATATTCCAGATTAAATTCCCACTGCATTAAATAGGATGATGGAAACATTAAACCACAACAGTATCAGAAAGTAAATACTGTGTGTGACTATGTGATGTGAGTAAAAATGTGTATAAATACATACATAACCTTGAATGAAGGAATTTTCTAAACAGAACGCCGAAAGCAGAATCCATAACTACTGTATATTTTGCCACAGAGGTATAAACTAATTTTGCAACTCTCAAAAAATGGGGGGCCACAGATGCAATGCACAGGATATAAGTGTCATTCCTATACAAACAGTTCATTCACCATAGTAGGAGAAAGATCCAGACCTTGCTATGGCAAGTAGATGGCAGACACCTGCATTCCACAGAGGAAACTCAAACTGCCAGTCAAATGTAAATAAACATGAAAAACCCTTGAACTTCACCAGTTATCAAAGAACTGCAAGTTTAAAAAATGACTTCTTTTTTTTTTAAACTGTCACACTGGCAAAAACTGATCAAAAGTATGTTACTTTTTATAGAATATGTACACTACTTATAATAAATGTATTTATTATCCCAGTGCTGGCAGAGACATGGGAAATGAGCATTGGGATCTATGGATCCACATTAATGTAATTTCTAGTGGGCAACTTGGTCCCAAATACCAGTTCTAAAAATACCCTTTGACTCACAAATTCTGCTTTTCAAATTTCTCTTTATGAAATAGTAGGATAGAGGTTGGGGGCATAACTCAGTGGTAGAATGCATACTTAGCATGTGCAAAGTCATGAGTTCCATCTCCATCACTGCGAATAAAAAAAATAAGATAAGTACAAGGTGTGATCAGAAAATACAGTGAATACTTATATCTTTTAAACAATTTATTACAGTAAAAGACACATTGCCATTAATTTGCCTCAAAATATCCCCCCTTGCTTCAAATATACTTATCCCATCATTTTTACCACTCTCTGAAGAAGTTCTAAAAGTCCTTTTTTGTGAATGTCTTTAGTTGTGTTGTCATGCCTTCTTCAATGTCCTGAATTTATTCAAAATGTTTACATATCGTGGTCATTTTGACTTTGGGGAAGAGCCAGAAGTCACACAGGGCCAGATCCACTGAATAAAGTGAATGAGGACACACAATACAGTAATGTTTTCATGAGCCAGCCTTTCCATTGGATGGCACTCAGCAGCAGCATTCACTGTATTTTTTATCACATTTTGTAAAAACACTCATGAAAAGAGGACTTCAAAACTGCATTGTAAAGTGGAAAGAATGATGGGATAAGTATGTTCAAAGTGAGTGGGGATATTTTCAGGGGGATTAATGGCAAAGTGTCTTTTACTGTAATAAATTTTAAAATTGTTAAACATTCACTATATTTTTATTATATCTTATATATAAAATGCTCTTATTTTTGTAATATAGCAAGAAAATTTTAACAATGATGTGATTATCAATGATTTCCTTTTTATATTGTCTGTATTTTCTGACATTTTGAGCAATGGGAATGTTTACTTTTATACTCATAAAGAAGTTTCAAAATAGCACAGTAAGTTGCACAATTAAAACATTCAGCAAACCCATATTTTATTTCTGGCCATAAAAATAATACACATTCACCCTTGAAAGTCTGGAAAAAATAAATACATAAAACTAAAATGAGATATCACTTGTGATTCCATTCTAGTACTCAACATAAATATTTAGAAAATAATTGCTGTAAATATTTCTGTATATATTTCTAACTTTTTCTATTAATTTATATATATTTTTCTTTACATAATTCTATATAGAACAATTCCTATATACAGATTTGTGTCCTACTTTTTAAACTTTAACTTTATAAAGTAGTCTTTTAAACATCAAATTTAAATCGACAAATGAGAGTCCTCTACATGGATGGGGTATAGTTATGATCTGTTTTCTTTCATTTTTTTTTTTTGCAGTACTAGAGATTGAACCCAGGAATACACTCCTAGCCCTTTCTTCTATGTTTTATTTTGAGACAGGATCTCACTAAGTTGCTAAGTTGCTCAAGCTGGGCCTGAACTTAAAATCCTCCTGCCTCAGCCTCCCAGAGTGCTGGAATTACAGTCAGGCACCCTGACAGCAGCTTCAGTTTTCTTCTTGTTAGCCATTAATCCATTTGCAATTTTTCTCAAAGGTAAATAATGCTCTTCTATTAATACTGGAAGAGAAAATTTGTGCATGAATTGCTTTCATAGATGTAGACTTACTGTTTCAAAAGCTATGCATATAGTACAAGATTGCTTGCTGGAAATGTACCAGCTTACCCTCTTTCCAACAGTATTATAACTTTAAAATATCCTTGCCAATTGGATGAAAAGGGTACCTTGTTTTAATCTGCATACCTTTGAGTAGTAGGTTGAAAATTTCCCAGTACAAAGACTAGCCATTTACAGTCTGTCTTTATCCTACTTGAGCTAGTGTTTCTCCTAGTATATTTTGAAGTGTCTAGGAATTCCTCCACAAGTCTGGCAAGTGGAAAGTATGAGGCTGGGTGGGTGGTGCCACCTCACTGCTCTGAATCCCCTCCTTATAAGTGAAGCTGCTCTGGGTGTGTTGGGCTGTGGCCACACCTTTGGTTCCTTGTGGGCTGCTTAGAGCCCAGTGACAGCTAGTGATCTCTGTCTGTTGGGCTTAAAGGAGAGACATCTTGGGAAAGAGAATAGAACCCGAGGTTGGCCTGAATAACATGTATTAAACATCAAGGACTTTAACCAGGCAGGAGTGACTCATTAACTCCCAGTCACCCATCAACACCTGCCTGCCAGCCAGATTCATCTGGGAAGGGCAGGCTGGGACCAGGGTGGTGGTTTGTATTTGTCTTCACTTCTGAATGTGAATGTAATTCCTCTCCAGTGCACATTGAAGCCTTGACTGCAGAATTCTTCTCAATTCCCACCTGTCATTTTTCTTTTGGGCCTCAGTCATGTCCATCCTGCTATTCATCTTTTGGTTGCATTTACGTGAATACCATGAAGTATCATATTGCCAAGAATTCTTTCTCTCCTGTTCACTGAGAACCTCTTTCATAGTGGTTGTTTCCTGATTTATAGATTCTTTATGCCTTTGGGCATAACAATAGTGCCTACCTCATGGGGAAATTATGTGATTTAAGGGAAATGGAATTTGTCAAGCACTTGAAACAGTGTTTGGCATACAGTAATCACTCATAAGCTCTGTGCCTTGTATACAATATGTGCTCACTAAAGTTACCTGTTGTACTAGCTGGGGACCCATAGAAACTTTTCAAAGACAATTTGGAAGTTCTGGGATTGTGTCCATGGCCTCTGGTATGGTCCCTGCTTCCTGCCTCTCACTATAGCCCTGGAGCCTGAATCCTTCACCAAGGCATGTATATGGAACATTTCCACATCACAGAAAGTTCTGCTGGACAGCATTTTTCTAGAATTCTACCTAATTCATTGCCCTGCAAGGCTAGGTATTTCAGGGAATTGCTGAGATGACTAAGAAATAGCCCTGACCTCAAGGAAGGTATCTGTTGATTTATCATATGCAGATCCTCCTTCACTGATGTTAGGGTTGTTTCCCAATAAAGCCATTGTAATGGGGCAACACTGGAAGTTAATACACTTAATCCTCAATATCCTAGTTAGCAGCACAGTGCACTGTAGCCTAACCATTGTTACCATTGTGATCATGTGGCTGACTGTCCTGTTCCTGCCCAGTATTATGAGAATTGACTGCATATTTTTAGCCTAGGAAGAGACCAAAATTCAAAGTACAGTTCCTATTGAATGCCTATCACTTTTGCACCATTGCAAAGTTAAAAAATTGTAAGTCAAACCATTACAAGGTGGGGGCTATTGGTATTAATCAAGTACTTGCAGATGCCAGGGAGATGTGACAAACAAGATGGACACATTGCCTGCTTTCACAGACCTTCTTGTCCTATGAATGTCTTTTGCAATAAATACTGAAAATATTGTTCATTTAAACAAGCTAGTTTTTTAATGTTCTCTTTCCTGCTGAGGTGGTCCTGTGTCCTGAAGCTGTATGGATCTGTATTACTTCTCCCTATGGCTCCTCACTCCCTATGATGTTGGCCTTGTCTGCCCACCCTTGAAGGTTCATTGGGCTTTTGAAGGTTCATCCCTGCAACTACACTGTAGCCAGTGCAGAGAAGGGGAGGAGGTTTGGCAAATCCAGCACATGCTCTAAACATTGTCTGCTTGGCCTGTGGGTCAGCTGCAGGGCACCTGGGAAATGTGATCTTTCTTTGGAACAACTCTGTGCTCTGCTGAGAATTGAGAGTTCTGAGGAGAGAATGGGTATCTGAGGACTGGAAATTTTCATTACAGGAGACAAGCATTAAATGAACACACAAATAAATGGATAATTATAAACCTTGAGAAAGGTTTTGAAAAAGAGGTACTAGCTATAAAGGAGGTCACGCAAGTGCCATTTGAGATCTGACCTAAAGAATGGGTAGGTGTTGACTGTGAAAGAGGATGGGGGAGTGTTCCAACAGAGGAAGCAGCAGTGCAATCCTTTGGCCAGAGGATGCAGACCACATCCAGGAAATTTAAGAGGCCTGGTCTAGGAGAGGATTCACAGACAACTCCTTTGGACAGGAGGATGAAATCTCTGAGAATGGAAGGAGTTAAGGCTGGAAGTCAGAAATTTCTACTTGGTTCCAGGCACTTTTCTAAAGTTTTATACATATTAATTCACTTAATCCTCCAGCAACTAATGAAGCTACCTGTGTCCTTTCTCATTTTCAGAGTAGTGGATGCCAAGAAGGAATTAAAGTTGCCAGAGATTTATGGGGAGCAGGGTTAGGTAGGGAGAACTTCAGACCTGGATGCAAGTCTGACAGCTAAGAGAAGGAAGAGGAGCCTCAGTCTGCAGTGCATCTAGGAGAACATCTTGGCACACTGAGTGGAGAGCCTCAGAGCTGAGTCTGACAATGTAGGAGCCTGGTGTTGGGCAGTAACAGCTAGGCAGACTCTGCCACACTTAGTTCTTAGATGGGGCACCCAGGAAAAGTACAACCCCCTGGGGAAGCCACACTGGATCTGGGGGTGTGGCTGCTGGAGGCCTTTAACCAGCAACATTTCTCACAGCATCACATGGTAGGGATCTGAGCCCTCAATGGTCAAGGCACTACAGGGGTTGTCCCAATTTTATAGACAGGGATGGTGGAAAAGAAGGGGCATGATTGGCCAGGTGTTGCATGGACAAGAAGTATCAGGATCTGAGTAAACCTCTTGCTTGGGGCAGTCCTAGACAAAAGGTCCTCCTTGGGATGGGACGAATGGGAGCAAGTGGAGACTTAGCAAGGGTCATGTCAGGCAGAGGTTTGAATGCCAGGGTGTTAGGATGTAAGAGCCATGGAGGCCTCTGGACCAGAAAGATCCCTCTGGCTGGCAATGCACATTTTCCTATGTGAGGATGAAGGAGGTAAAGCTGGTGGGGTAGGCAGTGTGGGCCTCCACCAGTTGTCAAGCCCTGAGATAAATGGGCTGGAATCACTGGGCATGGCTCTGGGTGAGTTGGCACTGGGGTGCCCAGTTGTTATGGATTGACTTATGTCCCCCAAAATTCATAGGTTAAAGTCCTAACATCCAGGGCCTCCAAATGCAGCTTTATTTGGAAAGAGGGCCTTTAAAGAGCTAAATTACAGTGAAGTCACTGGGGTAGTTCATAATTCAATATGATGGCTATCATTATAAGAAGAGGAAACAAGGAGACAGATATATACAGTGGCCACTCATGTGAGGAGACAGGGAAAAGAGGGCATCTACAAACCAAAAAGAGAGGCCTTAGGTGAAACCTATCCTGAGATACCTTGATCTTGGCTTTCTACCTCTAGACCTGTGAGATATACATATCTATGGGGTTTGTTCTGGCAGCCTCAGCAGGCTCACACTAGGGTTCAAGGGCAGCTTGAGGGGTTCAGGTTTGGACCTTTTCACTTTACAATGTCTGTGAGGCACACAGGGGAGATTCCAAGGCATGGGGGTAAGGTGAAGCCAAGGCTGAATGCCCTGAGCTTTTGGATGCAGTCTATACTACAAGAAATATCGGAGTCCTACAGCTAAGCACTCCTGCGTAACAGTGAGCAGTGAGGGCGGGCTTGCTGACAGCCTTGTGTGTACCCTCAGGGCAAGCCCTGAAAGGCCCAGTATCTCATTTAAACCAGTTCTTGTTGGGGGTGTTCTTGGCCCTGCTGTGAGACCAGATATGTACCCATGACCATCATTTGGGTCCCAACACCACTTGCAGTTCTGACAGGCAAGTGTATGTGGGCCACATCATAACTATAGCATCTGGAATCTGTGTGGTCCCTATGAGTTACATGCTACCTCACCAAGCAGCATGTTCTCTTCTACAAAGTGAGGATGTACTAACAATTGCTCAGGGTAACATGAAGATAAAGGAATGCTTGTTTACAAAGGCTTTGAAATGCAGTGTGTATGTTGCCTTATAACCTAAGGGTTAGAGGGTTGTCTGTGGTTCTCTGCTCCCTGGCAAGAAATCTAAACAGTAGAATCTCCTGCATTATACTGGCAGACTTTTCCTCCTCTGGTTGGAGGTAAATGCTGTATCCAGTAGCTCAAGGAGCCCTTCCACTAATTAGGATGCCCATGTCCTCATTTGTTCATTCATTTATTCATTTATTCACTCACCACAAACTTACCGAGCCCATACTGTATTCTGGACAATGTGCTGTGAAGGACAGGTAGGACCAATCTAGTCTGGGGTGAGGGGTAAGTTTTCTGTGGTATTATGTCACCAAAAAAGTTAACTTTGAGCAATTATCTAAAGTGTGAATAGAGTTAACCAGGCGAATGGGGTGTTGGGAGAACAAACAGGCAGGGAGTACAGTAGAAAGATAAAGGTTACAGAAAATATTTGGAAGATTTTTAGGTCTCTTTTCATATAATTGCTTTTCTAGTTTCTTTTTTGTAAATACATTTTATTGGTACATTTTAGGTATACAATATAGTGACATTCATCATTGGAAATTTGCACCTTTACATAATCTCTCTTCGTTCTTATTTTTTCCCCATCCCCTACCCTCCCTTCAACCCTTCCATCCCTCTCTATTTACAAAGACTTTGCTTCCATTTTTCTTTTTCTCATATTAATTCCATTCCCTTCTTTCCTTTCCCCTACCCCTCCCACTTCCCCTTCCCCCTTGGACTTTTTCTTCCTTTTTCACATTATCTATTATACCTTTTGGTCCTTATTCACACTTTCAGTTTTTCATACTAGAGAAACTATTTGGTATTCACACATGTATGTCCTATTTATTTCACTTAAGAGTATGCCCTCAATATCCATCCATTTAGCTATAAATGTCTCTAATTTCTCATTTTTTATGATGGAGTAGTACTCCATTTTATTTTTAAAAACCCATATTTTCTTTATTCAGTCTCCAGTTGATGGGCAATTGGGCTGCTTCTGAGTTTTAGCTATTACAAACTGTGCCACTATAAACATGGGTGCACATATATCGCTGTGGTATGATTCTTTTAATTCTTTTGGGAAGATACCCAGAAAGGGAATAGCTGGGTCAAATGGGACCTCTAGTCCTAGTTTTTTGAGGTATCTCCGTACTGATTTAAACAGTGGTTGCACCAGTCTGCACTCCCACCAAAAATGGAGAAGGGTTCCTTTCTCCCCACACCCCTGCCAGCATTTGTTATTGGTTGATTTCTTGATAGTCATTCTTTCTGGGATTAGGTGGAATCTCAGCATTGTTTTCATTTGCATCTCTTGAATGATCAGTGATGCTGGACATTTTTTCATATGTTAATTGGCTATTTCTACTTCTTTGTCTGAGAAATGTCTGTTCATTTCAGATGCCCATTTTCAGGTTGGGTCTTTAAATTTGGGAGGTCTGATCTTTTTAAGTTCTTTATAGATTCCAGATAGTAGACCTTTGTCTACTGGTGAAAATTTTTTCCCACATTGTGGGTTGTCTCTTCACACTGCTGGTGGTTTCTCTTGATGTGCAGAAGCTTTTTAGTAAGGACAGATCCCACTTTTGATCATTTGTACTAATTCATGGGCAACTGAAGTTTTGTTCATAAAATCTTTTCCTACACGAATGTCTTCAAGAATTCTATCTAACCTCTGTTCCAGCTGGTTCAGGGTTTCTGTTTTAATATTTAGAACTTTAATCCATTTTGATTTTAGTTTACTGCATGGTGAGAGTTAGAGGTGAGAGTTAGAGTTTTAATCTTTGGCAAGTTGAAACTCTATTTTTCCAGCACCATTTATTAAAGAGCACCATTATTATCTTTCCTCCAGTGAGGGTGTTTGGCTCCTTTGTCAAAGATAAGGTGGCTAAGTGTGTCTGGAGTTGGTTCTGCATCTTCTAATCTATTCCACTGATCCTCAGGTCTGTTTCTTTGCCAGTACCACGCTGTTGTTATCACAGTAGCTTTGTAGTATAATTTCAAGTTGAGGGTTGTGATGCTCCCTGCCATGTCTCTGTTGCCTAAAATTGCTCTTGCTATTCTAGGTCTCTTCTTGTTCCAAATAAATTTTTGGATTGTTTTATCAAGGTCTCTGAAGTATGCTGCTAGAATTTTAATTGGGATTGCATTGAATCTATATAGCAGTTTTGGAAGTATGGCCATTTTCACTATGTTGATTCTTCCTACCCAGAAGCAAGGGATGTCTTTCCATTTTCTGATATCATCTTTGATATTTCTTTTCAGAGTACTACAGTTTTCAGAGAAGAGGTCTTTGATTTCTTTCGTTAGGTTGATTCCTAGGTATTTCAGTTTTTTGGATGCTATAGTGAAAGGAATTGTTTGCCCTATTTCTCTCTCACCGAGTCTGTTGTTCATGTAGAGGAAAGCTATTGCTTTTTGTGTGTTGACCTTGTATCCAGCTATTCTACTGAATTTGGTTATTAAGTCTAGAAGACTTTTGGTGGCATCCTTGGAGTCTTCTATATAGAATATCATGTCATCTGCAATTAATGACAATTTGACTTCTTCATTTCCTA
>NW_004624773.1:241528-273465 GCF_000247695.1 Heterocephalus glaber
CTGGGGTGAGGTGGAACCTCAGTGTTGTTTTCATCTGCATCTCTCAAATGACCAGTGATGCTGAACATTTTTTCATATATTTATTTGCTGCTTTTACTTCTTGCTCTGAGAAATGTCTGTTCATTTCAGATGCCCATTTTTGAATTGGGTCTTTGAATTTGGGGGTTCTGATTTTTTTCAGTTCTTTATATATTCTAGAGATAGTAGTCCTTTGTCCGAAGTATGGCTGATAAAAATTTTTTCCCACATTATAGGTTGTCTCTTAGCTCTGTTGGTGGTTTCTTTTGCAGTGCAGAAGCTTTTTAATAAGATGAGATCCCAGTTGCTGATTCTTTGTGCTAGTTCCTGTGCTACTGAGGTTTTGTTCATAAAGTCATTTCCTATGCCTGGCATGTTTGAAGGAGCACAAGCAGGCTACTGTGTTTGGAGTAATGTGAGCAAAGGGTAGAGAAGAAGAGATTGTCAGAGATGAGATGGAGGGCCAGATCTTGTAGAATATTGAAGATGACCATGAAAACTTGGGTTTTACTTACTCTGAATGAAGTGGGAGCTACTGGAAGTTTCTGATACAAAAGAGGCATGATCTGACTCAGGTTTTAACAGGATCATCATGGCTATTTTTCAGTTTCTGGACAGTTAGGCCCTCTTCCTGTGTGTCGAAGCTGTTAAGGAGTATTTTTATTTCTAAGATGCTTCTGACTTTTTCTTGCATTCCCCCCACTGCATAGGAGACATTGGATGGAGAGTATGTGAGGAATGAAGAACCAAAAGCAGGCAGAGCAGATGAGAAGTGCTTTGGTCATGCCTGACACCGCCCTGCCCAGAGACAAAATGGTGAATAACTGAACTTTGCAGACTTCTGTTTCTTCTCTTTAAAAGACTAACACAATCCACTTGATTTGCCTATACAAGCCAGATCTGTCATAATGCTGCAAGTGGCAATGAATTTCTACAAACTAGAAAGCTCATCACCATCTTCATCCCCAACACAGGTCCCCTCCAAGTCCTCTGGCCAAGTCTTGGTTTGGCTGCTGGTGGCAACAGGAGCTGCATCTGTGACACTAACCTGGAGAGAGGGTCTCCAGATCCTGGATCAAGCCAGCCCAGACCCACTGGCTATAAATTCCCACTCTAGCCACGTCCTCCAAAGAAGCAAGGGAAGATGCTCCACACCTTCCAACACCATGGGGAAAATGAAATCAGTACCATAAAAGGAGCTCTCTGTCTACGTGCCCTGGGGGTGTCTGAAGATGCTCTGTGGGGCGGACAGATCTGACTCTGTCTCATCCGTTTCCTCTTTCTTCTAGCTGTGTGACTGGCCAAGGCGTGTGCTCTCTCTGAGCAGGGCTTCTTCATCTGTAAAATGCTTAGCTGGGGATCCAACTGGTATGTGGCAAAAGGGCGCAGAGGTACATGGCACCCACAGTTCATGTGTTTCCCCTGGACAAGACACTCGCACCTTCGCTCTTCCTACCTCTTAGACTGCTAGTGGTTTGAAGTAGGGGGTCAGCAAATCTCAGACAGTCCAGGAGGCCCGGGTGGCAGCGCAGCACACTTTCTGGAAGGTGACTGATTGTTGGGCTGAAACACCAGGAACGGTATTTCTGACAATATGTCCCCCTAGTGAAATTCCTTACTTTATCTGGCATAACAGGAAAAACACTCACGCTGACAGTGGTAATGGGGTGGCGCAGACAGATCCAGCCCGCCAGACCCCACAGCGACAGCCCCAAGTGGACTGCACTTGACGACTCAGGGCTTTGCGTGGGTCCTAAGGCAGTCTCTCGTTCTCACCTGGGGACCAAACTTTAGAAGAGCACCTTGTGGACACAGCGAGGCCATGGAGGCAGGCCAGGGAGCAGGGAGATGGCTGAAGGCCCTGGTTGGCAGTGGGTTCGGCGCGCACAGATCCACCAGCAGCCGCGCGAGGAACAAGAGCGCGGGTCTCACTCTCTCGAAGCACTAGCGCGGCGAGGGCGGGGTCCGGCACGGGGCGGGGCCATGACGCGCGACGCTAGCCAATGAGGCGCGCGCCCGAGGCCGAGCCTCCTGCGAGCCTTCTCGGCGCCCGCGGCGTCACGTGAGCGGCGGGGAGTGAGCACAGAGAGCTGCGGACGGGCGGCCGAGTGCTCCGCCGCAGCGACCCGCGGGCAAGCGGGGTGACCGAACTCGGGACCCGCCGCGGCTCGACTCGCGGCCACCGCCGAGCCTGAAGCAGGGCCCCGAGCCCCAGCTTGGCGCAGGCCGCGGGGCCGCAGCACCACCAGGGCCTGGCCGCCGGCCAGGCTTGCGCCAAGTTCAGGTGGGAGAGGCGCGGCGGGGACGGACGGCCGCGTAGACGCGGTCTGGTGTGACCCGGGAGCTGGCGGGGACGCGGGGAGGTGGCACTGCAGTCCTCGGTGCTGCGCTGTCCGGGGCTCAGCGCGAGTGCCAGGAGAAATGTGGGAGGAGCGGAGAACCCCCGGCCGAGCTGGAAGGGGTCGGCCGCGCCCGGGAGGATGACCCCTAGTCGCCACCACCACCTTCCCTGGATCCGGTTGACTTAACGCCCAGCCCTGCGGGTCTGTGGCGCGCCTTACGCACCAGCCCTCCCATATGGCCGGCGCCCGGCCGGGCCTGGAGAGCGAAAGGGGCAGGAGGACGTGCTGACCGGCTGGGGGAGGGATGGGGCCCCCGTGGCGGAGGGGTTACTCTCGGTCACCGCAGCTCTGTCGGAGAGGGGGCCACGCACCGAGGGTGGGTGCCCAGCGGGCAGCTCTCCTAGGCTCTACGGAGGGGTCCCACCGGTCTCCCCACGCCTTCCTCTACCATGCGCGTTCCCACTTACGAGTGGGCACCCACGCGGCCCCGCGCGCGAGCTCTTGGCGGACACCCGCACGGCTACATCATGCTATCCCGCCCCCCGCAGCCACAGGACATACCCTCACAACCCTTTGCGAACACCCACTGTGTTCACACGTTTCGCGCTCCGAGCCCCCCCCCCCCTTCCCTGGCACAGTCTCCGGGCTCCTTAGACCCAATGTTATCAGAGAGATGGCTCGGGAGGGACAGCCTCGGGGGCAGGGGAGAGTCCACTCCCACCTGATGCCCTCCCCTCTTCCCTCCCCACTGTGTTGTTGTTACCCATGGAATGCCCCTCTTCATTACAGCAGAAGGGCTGTTTTCTCCCACGGTCCCACGAAGGTGACGGTGCTGAGACCCCCCCAAATGTCTGAGCCCTTCCAGTCTCTCCCCTCCCAAGGACAGGGTAGCCCGTGAGAAGCTCCTCCGCTGCCCTACAGGTGCTAGAAGGGAAAGTCTTGGCGACTTTGGGGCCTGCGGGTGGAGTAGGGAGTGGAGACTCTTATTTTGAAGGGCAGCCCCCATCCGCCACCCCCGTGATTTGCACGCTGACCCAATGGCAAGCCCTTGGCCGGTGCTGGGCTTGTTATCAATTACTTGTTGTTCCTGCAGCCGCTGTGTCCCCGCGAGGATAAACAGCAGGCCTGGCTAGCCGAGGGACGGGGCGGAGTCCAGCACCAGGCCAGGGATGGTGCCCAGAACAGTGTGTCCCCTCCCCCTGCACGCAGCTCGCGCCACGTGCTGCTGTTTTTTAGGACCTGGGATATCTTCAGCCCTGGCTGTCCCTCTTTTTAATGCCGGCGCTCGGGAAGTCCTAGGGCCCTTTTCCACTCTCAGTAACTCAGTACCCTGCCTCAAGTACACACTGCTCTGCCCTGAGATCCTGTTGGCTGACCCAGACTGTCCCACTCCTGGGTCCCAGAATCACCTTTCACACTCATTCAGCAAATTCTGCCAGGCCATTTTTGACTCTGGTATTAAAGCCTTGGACTGAACAGTCAGAACAGCTTATATTCTGGTGGGGAGGTAGACGGGAAGCAAAGCTCACAAACACATAACCAAGATAGTTTCCTACAGTATGCTTGCTGGGAAGAACATAATATGTGGTGATGTAACAGTGACTTCTCAGCTGAGATATAAATAAGGAGCCCCCACCTGGCGTGCTGGAGGAAGAGGGACCCACGCAGAGGGAACAGCTAGGATAGTGCCGCATGGTGGGTGAGCAGTCAGGGATGGATGGCTGAGTAGAGCCCAGGTGCTCTGGGCTGCCTTGAGGAGATTGGGTCTTTGTTGTTGTTTTGTTTCGTTGTTGTTTTTGTTTTGAGTCTCATGTAGTTCAGGTTAGCCTTGAACTCACTGTGTAGCCCAGGTTGGCCTCAGATTTGTGGCAATTCTCCTGCCTCAGCCTCCCAAGTACTGGAATTCCTAGCATGAGGATTGGGTCTTATTTCTCTGGGACCTCTTTGGTGGTGGTGGTAGGGGAGTTTCCATCCACTCTCACCCAACTATACGTATTTTCCTATTTTATATTTTATCTATGAGTATCTTGATTTCTGTTCATCATCACACTTTAAAATATTAGTGGTAATTGCTTAATATCGTGGAATACTCAGTTGGTGGGCACATTTCAGGGAAGGTTTTAAGCAGGCCTGTTCTGGGTCCCAGGAGGGTTGGAGGCCCCCTGAATCCTTAGCATCCCAGCTGTGGGGGGCGGGGCGGGGAGTCAGAGAGACTACTGTTTACCACATGTGAAGGCTGGTCCCTGTGGCCTGAACTTACTGAGCCCTTGGTGTGTGCATATCACATAATAAGTGAGCCGCTTGTGTGAGTTCATTGGATGCTCACAGACCAAGATGGACACAGAGAGGCTGTGCTGCCTGCCTGAGGTTCCCCAGCTGATGGTTGCAGATATGCAGCAGAGCCACTGCTCAGCGGCCCAGAGTTGGAATGTGCCTCTGCCCAGTCTCATTGCCCTTCACATTGTCTGACACTTTCACTCCTTCCCAGCACCTGATATGGTGATGAGTGTGTATTTTAAAACATACACCTACTAGTTTTAAATCCTTAGCTGAGTATTTAAACCAAAAAATCAAATATCCTTCCTGGAGCTCCATGAAGCTTCCTGTCTGAGTTGGAAACTAAGGTCAAAGGCCCCGGCATCCCTAAGCAGGAGAGAGAGTTAGGGATTGTTGAAGTATGGAACATCTGAGGAAACTGAGGTTTGGGGGGGAAGCAAGGCCTTCACAGCTGATGATGATGCTGGCCTATTGATCACGGGCAGAGCTGGGTGCAGGCCTAGAGGCAGAAGGAGGTGAGTGTGGAGGTAATGCCAGGTTCTAGAGGATCTCTGGTTCCTGATGATGCACATTTCCCTTCCCCAATCACAAACACCCAGCCTGCCATGGTCACTGGGTGGGACAAAGGTCTAGTGAGGTGGCCTCATCATAGCTAACACTGTTGACTCTTTTTGGACACCAGACCTAGCATGGCCTTTGGCTTCAGAGGACGCAGTGTTCTCCTCTCTTCTCTATCAACATCCTCTGAGCCCCTTCTGGGTACCAGGTGTCATACCAGGCACTGGGGACACAGCACAGACAGTGAGTGCACAGCAGAGTGCACTGGCTAGAGGGGAGACAGGCATTAGCTGAGCCTTCCTGAGGCGGTGAGTGTCCCACATGGGGAGCGCAGTGGTCATGGGGTGCAGGGCAGGAGATCCGCCTTCCTCATTGATCAAGGGAATCCCATCTCCTGTCCTACTAGATGGTGGTGAGGTACAAGGAGGTCATACATACAGGGTGCTCTGCAACCTCTGATTGATTTTTATACCTGTGAATTACTGTCAGATGTAATGGGAGTGTTTTGATCAAGCCCTACTCTATCTCCTCTCTTTCCAGAAGAGGAAAGTGGGGCTCAGAGAGATCTGAAAACTGAATTGTGGACAGGCTGTCTCCCCCACCAGATGGGGAAATGGAGCAGCATGGGTGGGTGTTTATTTTTCTTTAACTTCTTTGCCTTTCAAACTACAATTGTCAGACTAAAATGCAGGCAGCCCAGTTAAATCTGAATCTCAGAAAAGACAATGTTAAAATATAAGAATGTCCCAACCAATAATATTGGGAGCATACTTATATTGAAAGTAATTCGTTTTTTAAAATCTGCAATTCACATTTATTGGGCAGCCTGTACTTTTATTTGCTCAATCTGGCAACCCTTCAAAAGCCCTAACTACACAGGGCCAAAGGGTAAATAGCTGTTCTCCCATCCCTGGTCTGAAACACAATAGGTGTGAAGCTGAGATTCCTGTCCTCAGATAAACAGTGGTTCCCTAATATTGGCCATTCTTGGGTCCAGAGAGCCTCCTCACATCCCCTCTCTTGCATTCACCCCGATCATTGATAAAAACACATATTTTTTTTCCAGGATCATTCTGGAAAATGTTTGAAACCAGAAGTGGCCAGGTTGTGCAATGAGCCTGGAGAGGGCTCTTTTGCAAACAAAGTGGTGCAATTTCAGAAAACACTTGCAGGGCCCTTTCTCCCTCAGGATGGAAGCAGGATCAAGGCGTTTGGCAATGGGAAGCCATGGGCAGGCAGTGAGGGCGGAGGTGTAGGGGTGCACAGACTCAGGAGGTTCCAGCAAGTGAAGCGTCCTCTGACGTCTTCTGATCAGGCCTCCCTTATTCTCTCTCCACAGCTGCCACCAGCACGGCCAGGCCAGCATGGTTGACCACTTGCTTCCAGTGGACGAGAACTTCTCGTCACCAAAGTGCCCCATTGGTTTTCTGGGTGACAGGCTGGTCGGCCGGCAGATATACCACATGCTGCCATCACCACTCTCTGAGGACGACAGCGACGCCTCCAGCCCCTGCTCCTGTGCCAGCTCTGACTCTCAAGCCCTCTGCTCCTGCTATAGTGGAGGCCCAGGCACCAAGGGCCAGGATAGCATCTTGGATTTCCTGCTGTCCCATGCCACACTGGGTGGTGGTGGCAGTGGGGGCATTGGGGACAACAGTGGTCCCATGACCTGGGGGGCCTGGCGGAGAGCCCCAGTGCCTATAAAGGGGGAGCATTGCTGCTTCCCTGAAATTCCTTTGGGTGACACTGATGATGTCCCCAGGCCCTTCCAGCCTACCCTGGAGGAAATTGAAGAGTTCCTGGAGGAGAATATGGAACCAGAAGTCAAGGAGACACCAGAGAGCAACAGTAAGGACCTAGAGGGCTGTGGCCAGCTCTCCTCTGCACCACACCGGAACTACCTCCATCCTGGTTTTGGAGGGAGAGAATGCTGTACCCCACCACCAGGTGGCACCAGTGTGGGTGGCACCCAGGGCCCAGGAGAGGGCCCTGTACCAGAAGGCCCCATTCCGGTGCTGCTGCAGATCCAGCCTGTACCTGTGAAGCAGGAATCAGGCACAGGGCCCGCCTCTCCTGTGCAGGCCCAGGAGAACGTCAAGGTTGCCCAGCTCCTGGTCAATATCCAGGGGCAGACCTTTGCACTCGTGCCCCAGGTGGTGCCCTCCTCCAACATGAACCTACCCTCAAAGTTCGTGCGCATTGCCCCTGTGCCCATCGCTGCCAAGCCCATTGGGTCAGGACCCCTGGGGTCTGGCCCCGGTGGCCTCCTTGTGGGCCAGAAGTTCCCCAAGAACCCAGCAGCAGAACTCATCAAAATGCACAAATGTACTTTTCCTGGCTGCAGCAAGATGTACACCAAAAGCAGCCACCTCAAGGCTCACTTGCGCCGGCACACGGGTGAGAAGCCCTTCGCCTGCACTTGGCCAGGCTGTGGCTGGAGGTCAGTATGGTGGGGTACAGGCTCAGACAGTGAGCAAGTCCCTGCTCCAATCTGCTCATTTGGCTGTATAGCCAAAGCCATTTTTTCCACCATTAGATAAGGCCGATTAGGAAGGGGAGGTGGGTGGGCAGGGGCAGGGCCAGAGGTGGCACAGCTGCCCAGAGATTTATTTGACCCTCTGGATTACTAAAGCCAGAAGTCACCTGGTTTCATAATTACCAGGTAAGGCTTGTTAAGACCTGAGCTGCCTGGTGGGTCTCCCAGTCCTGTGGGGCTGGGAGCAGCAGAAGGGCATTCATACTAATCAGGAAGCTGAGGGTGACAGCACAGGCTGTGTGCTAGGCAGAGACCTCCCCCCATGCCTTTCAGTGCCCATGGGGTAAGTATCATCATCACTCCCAGCTTTTGTCTGAGAACATGAAACTTGGATTGGGCATGTATCTGTCTGAGGTCACTCTGCTCTGTAAATAGGGTCTGTGCCCCAGGTGGTGAATCAGAGTGATTATATCCAGAAAGTGTTAGCTTCTGAACCAGGGAGATGAAGTTCTCTCACAGATGTTTATGGGCACATGGGCTGGGCTTGGTCCTTGCTTCTCCCTGGGAACATGATTCTGGAAGCCACAAAGGCCAACCAAGAGGGAAGACCAGGCTGGCTGACAGTTCTGGCTCAAAGATGTAGAATCCTTTTAGGTTCTCTGCTCTATATGGCAAGGCAGGTAAACTAGCCCTCAAAGGGTAGGGACCTTTCCCAGAGTTTCTTGGCCTTTGAGTGCCAGAGGCACTCAGGAATTCCTGTGTATCCCTCTCTCTCTGGGCCCTGGGTGCTGCTTACCCTCAGTGGGAGGACATGTCTACTTTTTCCTGAGGTGGAGACACCCTGCCAGAAACTCACACTTAGGTGTCACTGCCGGGTCCTCCTCGGTCTAGGACAGCCATCTCAAAGGGATTCCTAACCTGC
Organism: Heterocephalus glaber; assembly: GCF_000247695.1. Next base: position 250,122 of record NW_004624773.1, read on the forward strand.
CTGGGAGGGCAGTGTGTGCTATCAGCACATTCCTTGTCTTTGCTGCTGTTGCTGCTGCTCCTGCTGTGTCTGTATGATGTGTGCATATGTGTGCATGTGGATTTGTATAAAACTGAACCTTGGAAATGGACATAAAGCTATGTGTGTGCATCTTGCTTCTTTTTTTCCTGTGACCGTATGTATTTGTGCATCTTTTGTGTATAGTGGTGTGTGGGTGTATGCATATGTGTATATGTGGGTGTGGCACATGGGGACCTGTTTGTGGTTTTTGTTTCCTTGACCAGACTTTGGTTCCAAGAGACTTTGGTTCCATGAGAGTTGGCCCCAGGAAGGGTCCTGGCCTGCTAAGGTTGTGCCACGGGCTGGGAGCTGTAAATGCACTGTGACCTGTGACCCTGGTAGCCCCTTTCCCTTGAGCACCAAGCTGGCCAGAGAAGGAACTTTTCTCAGAGTGTCTTGGGTTATAGAAATCCTTCCCTCTTCCTGAGAGAGGATGTTACTCTTAGTCCTGCTCTCACCCACTCAGACAGCCCCCAGAGCCCCACAAGGTAGTGGAAGGGTGCTGTGTTGGGAGATCAGAGAATGCAGGGAAGAGCCCAAATGTGGGGAACCACAGAGGCTCTCTTAAGGAGGGAAGGGCATTATGAAACCTTCTTTAGAGGAGTAGGGGCAGTGTTTTTGAGCCCCATCCCTAGATCAGACACCAAGTTGCTGTGTGCCTTTAGAGTGGTCGCCCCACAGAGTCTGTCTCCCTGTCTGTAGCACTTTGCAGCCCCGGCTGTTGTGCAGCAGTGGTCAACAGAACCCTCTTCTTAGGGAACACATTGTCACTGTCATGCAAGGTCAGAATCTGAGGCATGCCAAGCTTAGGAGATTCCCCACACTTGCAGGGACTCTGCATACCTTCTTTCTTTAATAGGATGGATGGCCACCTCCAGAACACTGGCCCTGCCTCTCATGATGGGCTCATCTTTCCCAGTGCCATCCCCTGACCAGTGCTGACTATTGGTGAATGGCTTCTCCAGTTGGGATGAGGTCAGGTGAGCTGCAGGCAGGAAGGGGATAGTCACAGCCACATACTGTGCCCACTGCCCCAGCAAGAGGGGACCTACCTTCTCCCTGCTGTCCCAGAACCAGAGAGTATATAGGGCCCATAGCCCAGCGTATATCTCAAGAAGGCAGATTGTGGCCCTCACACAGTTGCCTCTGGAGGTCATGAGTTACCCAGGACAAGAGGTATTCAGGAGAGAGTGGGCATTTGTAGGAAGGATTCAGTTATGTACTGTCTGTGCTCTGGCAGTGTCTTCTCAACCAGAATCCACTCAACACGGTGCTCATATGGTGGGTGCTGGCATGGTGAGTTCAGCCCAGGGTGGCCCCAGGAGCTGTCTGCCCTCCCTGGGCTTCTAGAGCACTTCTCCAACTTCTTCCTAGCAGGTCTGTCCTTCATGGTGTTACATATGGCAGAGGCATTGTCCATCTGTCAGCTGAGGGAACCTGTTTCTGGGGAGGGCTGTTTCTCTGAGGACAAGGGGAGTCCTTGGTTGACGTCAGGGATCCTGAATCCCTGGGGTTGTACCCATGAGGTTTGTAATGTCTTCCAGTGAGGTCCAAGGGTAGAGTGAGCACTGCAGCTCCTTTTAGCTGCAGTTTCAGTATGGGCATCAGTGTGTTGTTTCCATTTTACAGAGGAGGAAATTGAGGTACAGAATAGGTTAGTAAGTTCTCCACAGTCACACAGCCTCTATGTGGTGGAGCCAGGAGTTTAATCAGAGCTGTCTGTTCCCTATCCATCCCAGCGTCTGGGACTTCTTTCCAGTCCCTTCTGCATACCTTGGTGGTCAGAGAACCTCTCCTATAGATGGCTCTGGCCTCCACCCTCACATCCTTGCCTGCCTCCTCTCTGCATGGGCTGCTCCCTACTTTTGAGGCCTCTTCTCTTCCTCCTTCCTGCTACCTTGTGTGCTGGCACTGAGCCCTGGGCCCACAAAACAAATCAGCTCCCCTGCTTAGCCCCACGGCTCCTCCTTCCACTGCCTAAGTCAGTGTGCGCTTGGGTACTCGCCCCTGCTTCCTTCTTCTTTTGTCCTACATCCAAACATTCCTTGTCTTTTCCACTCTTATGACATGATTTTATACCGTTTATGGATCTGAAGCCAGACTCTTCTATTCTCCAGCCATCTGAGAAGTGGCTGCTTGCTGGCTTTCCTGGAAGTTGCCCTGCCTCATTCTCTGACATAGGCCTTCTTTGTTCCTTGCAGCAGAACATCCTGTTCCAGTGTAGCCAAGACGTTTTTTCCAGAAAGAATCCTCTTCCACCATAGCTAATGTGAATATTAATAACTGTCACCTGGATGGCAGGTACTATTGTCATCTGCAGTGGACCCAGGAGCCCCAGGAAAAGGCAGTTATAGGCCTGAGGCCACAGAGCCAGAAGGTGTGGGGACAGGCTTCAAAGCCAGTGCTGTGGCTCCCAGACTGCTCTTGACCCCTGTGTCACTGATGTCCCTATATCACTGCTGTCCTTATGCCAATGAAGTATTCTCTGACCCCTTCCTTGAGGTAGGCAGAGGCTCCAAGTATGGTTGGGCAAGCTGTGCACTACTCAACTCAAGAGAGTGCCATTTCCTTTGCAGCCACTGAGACTTGATTGTTTGCGACAATGACTTTCTGGCAGATGGTAGATTAGTGTGCTAATGCTGATGTTGCAGGCTGCTTCCAGGGAACCACCTGGACCCCATGCTTCCTCTGCCCTTCAACCCAGCAGCACAGATGATGGCCTTGTTTCTCCCACACTCCAGAACCTCACCAGGGACTGGCCGTGCACTGAACTACATGCATGTAATAAGAGCTAACAATTCTTGAACAACTCCTGCATGCCAAGTACTCCTCTAAACACTTACCTGATGGCCTTTTATAATCTCCTGGGATATATTGGTCATTCTCTCTGTCTGTACGTGGAGAAACCGAGGCTTAGCAAGCTTGGTGACTTGCCAGTTTGCCTGGTCAGTGCAGAGGCTACATCTTACTCACTCAGTCCCTATTCTTTTCCACTCTAGTCCCAGACCTCTCTGTTGGATGCTGTTTGGAGAATGTGGTGGTGTGTGGTGGGGATCTTCTGAGGGAGTCCTAGTCCCAGGAATAGTCCCTCAAGTACCAGGATGCCGCAGCAGCAGGGAAAGGGCTCAGGAGTGAAGACAGCTTGTTCTCTAGCCTGGCTGTCCCTCAGCTGCCTGCCTGTCTTTCCTAGGGTGTCTCCATAAACAAAGATCTACTGTGGCCTATGTCACCTTCCAGATGAGTCCTGGAAGGCAGACAGAAAACACAAAGTTTGTTGGACAAGTGAGCAAACTGAGGCCCCCGATGGCTCAATCATTTGCTCAGAACCACACAGAACACCCAGTTGGATTGGAACTGTAAAGTCAAGTCCATAAGAAAGAATCTTGCCTCCTTGAGCCTCTGTCCATGGTCTTGCCAGCCCTATAGGGCTGATATCAGCCCCCTGGCCAGTGCCTGGGAAGACTTGCCCTGCCCCGAGTCAGCTTATTTGTTCAGAAGGTATGTGCCCAACTCCAGCAGAGAGCAGTTGTCCCTGTCTTGGGGGTACAGAGTCCTAGAAACACACTGCCTAGCCAGGTAGGGGAGGCTCTGTTGGAAGCTGGTGGCATCAGTTGGGAATCCAGGCTATTACCACAGTAGACAGGGTAAGGAAGGACACAGGAGGGGGCTATGTGGAGACCTTTGCTATGGCCTAAGTTGCTCTGTCTTGCCAGGGACCCTGCATCAGGCCCTCAGTGCTGTGAGTCTGTTTCCTCACCTGACAGTCAGAACAGCTGAGCTTCACTGAGTGTGAAGATATGCTGAGAGCCCTTCCCTGTGCCAGGCACCAATGTTGCCCTGAATGTGGGTTGAGATGCCAGCTTCCAAAGTGCAGCAGCTGTTCCTTGTTTGGGAGTAGGTCCCTGGGCCCCAGGGCAACAGAAGAGGCCAAGGCACTTACTGTCCCGCAGAACTGTCCTGTGCCCACTTGAGCCCTGCCCACACACGTGTTACTGAGTCTTCCTGCTCCCCTTCCAGCTGCAGAACCAGGTCACCCACAGGGTCAGGGCAGATGTGGGCCACCTGCTCAGATCAATAGGATGGGTTGGGGACTGCTTCTCTGGGCCACCACCTAACACTTCTCTGGCCAAGTAGCCCCAGGTCTAGAGATGGAGTGTGATGCCTGGTGCTCCTGTGTGTGTGTGTCTTCATGCATGTGTGAATACATGTGTGTACCTGTGTGAGAGCACATTACATGTATGTGAACATATGAATGCACTGGGACTGCCCCTTCAGTGGGTCCTTGTCCTTCTGGGGCACTTGCTTGGTCTACACTTTGATTTGAATGCACTTACTGAGCATGTACCAAGCAGTAGGTACTGAGCTGGCCACAAGGAGGCCATAGGGAACCAGAGAGACACGTCCTCTTTGATGGAGATGACAGTCTAGTGGGACAGACTGATACTGATCAAAACATTGAAACTAATTTAAAATTGCAATAGTGGCAAGAGTGAGGAAAGAGAATCCATAATGCACCTAGAATGAGGTACAGTCTTGGAGGGCTTTCCTGAGAAGGTGGCATTTGAGCCCAACTTCTAGGAGAGATGCAGAAGACAGCAAGGATAGGGGAGGGAAGAGCATTTTAGACAGGACATTATGGGCAAGAAAACATGGAAAGGCCATTGTATGTGAAGCACAGAAGAGGCAGGGGGTGGGTACATGAGGTGCCAGGACCAGGGTCAAGTGGGGAGAGCCTTGAAGGGGCTGAAGGGCTGAAGTCAGTGACAAGCTGGACTCCTTGTCTGGGCTATGTGTCTTGCCTGTTGCATGAGTGTTTGCCCCCAGGCCAGTAGAGGTGGAGAGGGAGACATCAGGGAAACCATCTAAAACTTTTAAAAATATCTCTCAGGGTGCAGTTTTATTTGGGAGGCATCTTAAAGGGCCCCACATCCAGAACAGCAGGGTGTGAGAATTGTGTCGGTTCTAGTCCAAAGATCCCTTTCCCTGCTGTAACACAAAAAATACAGAGAAGTCAGGAGCTCCCTGAAGACTTGGGGGGGGGGGGCTCCTTTCTTCTCCTGGGCCTCGATTTCTCCTCTGAACCAGTTTCTGACAGTCCTTCAGAGATGCCCTTTTGGTGTTATGGTCCAATGGGGAAGATGAGGCTATAGGGTAATGAGAGGCAGGCCAGGTCAGGGCCTGAGTGATTTGAGCACCTCCAGGGCCTCCCATACCCCACACCAACTGTGAGGGTCACGGGAGTCAGTCCCAGGCCTGGCAGCCTTAGATTCTGCATCGAGAATACTCAGATAGACCCCTCTGCCAGCCAGAGCCTGTGATCTGTGGTTCTTACTATCCCGGTGGGGCAGCAGGGTGCTCTCCTGTGGCTGGAACAGTGACTACTGCCAGTGAAGGCAGAAGTAATTTGGTATGTTGAGACCCAGCATGGTCTAACCAACACTACCCTAATCCCATTAGGGTTGCGCATCTTTGGGTGAGCGCCAGGTGGGTGCCTTGGGTCCCTACGGGCTGTGCCTCGCTGACTGGCCGTGTCCCGCAGGTTTTCTCGGTCCGATGAGCTGTCGAGGCACCGGCGCTCGCACTCCGGCGTGAAGCCATACCAGTGTCCCGTGTGCGAGAAGAAGTTCGCACGGAGTGACCATCTCTCCAAGCACATCAAGGTGCACCGCTTCCCACGGAGCAGCCGGTCTGTGCGCGCGATGAACTAAGCGCACCCACCAGTCCCAACCCTGCCTCCCAGCCCCCAGACCCATTTTTTTTAAAACAATAATTTATTTGCCTCCTTCAGAGGGATGTGACAGTGTTACCAGCCCACCTTCTGAAACCTAAGAGGTGAGATCCCAGAGCCATCACCCACTGCCTTTCCTGGGAGGAATTAGAGCCGTGCACCTGCGTCCCTGGGGCTGGGTCACCAGCGCCTAGGGCTGGAGGCAGGCTTTGGTGCCTTTGTGCTTTCGTGCCTTCCAGCAGTAGCCCAGCCTGTGCCACAGCCATCAGCTGGAAGCAGGGTTTTGGGGCCCTGGCCCTTCTCCCACTGGGCTCCTTGCCTGGGCCAAAGCCAACACTTTATGTCTGGGGAAGAAGAAATGTGCAGTTTTGAAATTTCAGTTTCCAGAGGGAGCCATGCTGGGAAGAAGGAAGTAGGCCAAAAGTCCAGGACTGCACTGTGGTGTGAGGGTAGCTGCTTTCTAAGATGCACCTCTCAGCAGGATGAATAGAGGGTATGGCAGGGCTCTTATGGCCCCTGGTCCCTGGGGCCTATGTGGTGAGAGGCAAAAAGTGCCCCCCTGCCTCCTGGGGGTGACAGTGTATGTGCTTGTGTTAAATGTGAAAGACGAACAGAACTATAAGCATCTGTCCCCAGCGTGGCTCATTCCCGTCTCCTGTTTTCCAGACAAATGCTGACACCAGCCTCTAGGTTCACCTTCCAGAGGAGAGGGGAGCAGACTGCTCTGGGTGTGAGAGAACTAGGTAGAGCCTCCCAGCCCTGATTTAGAAATGCATTCCTTATTTTGTCTAGAAATTAATATCAAACAAACTAGCTTGTTTTGACAGGTTTATTTCACATCCTATGAATGTATGTAAATAAACTGTACATAGGTACATCTACGTAAAATATCTTTTAATAACATCGACATTTATGTAAATTTGAAATTTAAAAATCTATAAAGGTGGTGTACATATGTTACAATTATGTATATTTTATTTGGTCCTTCATAAAAATATATTTACTTTGCCAATAAAAAGAAAAAAGAAGTCAGCTGCCTTTTTTTTTGGCATTCGTGTGGGTTTCCTCCACTATGCTGGGATGATGCTGGGGTTGTCTGTGTGTCTACATTTGTAGACTTCAGAGGATCTTGTTTTGTCCCAGAGAGATACAGAAGTCTCTCTGGTTTTGCTTACTATAGTTTTACCCCTTTTACCTATAGTGACCTCTTCTCTCCTTAAGCCTAAGTCCAACCCATATTCTGGAATCACCCATGGGAAGCTGCATCAGGCCAGATTAGTCCTGCACAGATCACCTGCCCCCCTGTCTTGCTATTTGAGTCCCTCACTCAGCAGTTATACCATATTCAGTTCATCTGGGACATTTTGTGTGCCTCCTGTATGCTTGTGAGCTGTGTCTTGATGGCAAGTCATTTACTCACTTCCTCTGGACCATTTCCTATTTGCAGGGAGTAGACTGTATTACGAGTCTTGTCCAGGTAGTGGTGAGATGCAGGGGCCATCGTATAGAGTTAGGCCACCTGCTTCATCCTTCCAAAGTCCCTGATGTGTTTAGATCACCCACTATTGAGAAGTGGATACATGCATACATCCTCTATCAGGTGGGATTTTGGAAACTGGGGCCAGAGAACAAGGAGAGACTGTAGGCTCTGCAGGAAATAGCCCTATGGAAGTGACCAGGTCTGGCCTGCTACAGCAGCTCAACTGGTGGGAGGTAGGGCGAGAAGGCTTCCCTGGGTTACCCACATGCAGTGAGAGATAAGAACCTTTTAGAGGCGACCCTTTCCTGTAGACCCAGCTCTTTAGAAGACCTATATACAAGTTGGGGCAAGTGTTTCTCATTGAGGTTCTGGGAGTTCTTGAAGCAATTGGCAGATAAGATTTCCAGCAGAGAGATTTCTGGGATGTGTGTGTGTGTGTGTGTGAAGATGTGCATCACAGGAGGTGGAGGCCACTGTTCTGGCTGCCTTGGGACCTGGCTGCTGCTTGTCTGTTCCATCCAGTGGGAGCTGGCAGACACGGAACTTTCATGTGTGCTCAGTGCCCAGCATGGCTGTTGGGAGGATAGACATCCCATTCTTACTGGCCTGTCTTGGGGAAAGAACTGGGCCTCATAAACTTTGCCCTTTGCCCTGAATGGCCATACCCTCTGAAGACAAACATGCCCTGGGGAAGTGAGGCATTGATTTCCAGCTCCACCAACATAATCTTTCTTCATCTGTAAACAAACAACACAGCCCCAGATAAGAGGGAATTCAGACAGGGGTACTCTCATTTGGTCAGGATGGTGGAAGTGGAGGAGGAATGAAGCTGTGGCACATGTATCTCCATGGCCGAGAACCTACCCAGACATACTCCTCATCTTTCTTCAGTGTAATGCCCCAGCAACACATCTTACTCCCAATCCCTCCAGTTGACCTATCAGGCCAAGGCTAGGGTGGCTATCTTTGGCAGAGAGTATGTGGAGTGGTCTAAGTGGTTCCCCTGTCTGGGCACACTTGAGCCACACCTACCCCAAGGTGAGTCTGCTTCATGGAAGTCTTGGCTGAGAGGAACTAGGAGTGCTCAGCAAGACATGGAGCAGGGTCATGGAGCAAAGCACAGGAGTCATGCTGAGTGTTGACCCTTGGCTCCACCACTCTGGGTAGGCTTCTTAAATGTCTCCAGATTCCAGTTCCTTCACCTTGCAGAACAGGTGGACATGAATGTACTCAGATCTCGTTGTGGTGGTAAATGGTAAGTGAGGGCACAAATTCTAGTTTGGAGGACAACTAGAATGCAAACCTACTTCCTGTCAGGGTGGGTAGTCTGGGGAACTTGTGCCTTCTTTTTTCTCCACTGCAGATACCACTGTGGGGACCCAAGTGAAGATGACAGTTGGGGTGCCTAGCTTGGCCCCTGCCTCTGGGAGACCCCTGTGCCACCTCCTCTTACCCTCTGTGATTTCTGTGGCTAAAAGAAGAGTCCTTGTCTTGGCCTGCGAGCTGAGAAAGCAGATTGTGACATGACGTGTATCCTGCAATTATCTGTAGTAGGGAGGAGTTTGGAAGGTCACAGAGAAGAAAACCTACACATTACAACCCACTCCCACCTTATCCTGTTCAGTGTCTGCCTGCAAGGCACAAAGGAGAAAGGAAGTATCATTTATCAACCACTTTACCAAGTAGCACATGGGTCAAGCTGCTGTAACAAAGAAGTCCCCAAATTCCATGGTTCAAACAAAGTAGAAGTTTATTTTCCTCTATTTAACAGTCTGAAAGTAAGCAGGCTGACTTGATATGGTGGCTGTAGTGTGAGACACACAGGCTCCTCTTTTGCTGCTTGCTCTTGCAGGTTCTAGGGTGCTGAGTTAAGATGTCTCAAAGGTCCAGCTGGTGTAGGCAGGTGAGGGGCCCTATGTTCCCACCCTGCCCCGCAAGGCATGGACTGAGATGTGCACCATCTCTTTTATTCATGTCCCATTGGCCAGAAGGAAGTCATACGGCTTCATCAGCTACAAGGCAAGTTGAAACATGTAGTCTCCAGCTGAAAGGTATGCGCCCAGCTAAAATATGGGGAATCTACTATGGGAGAAAGTAGGGGAAGAGGAAGTGGAGGGTCGCCAGCAGTTTCCACTGGAAGCCCAGTGTGCCCTCAACTTCCCACAAGCCTGCAGAGCATAGGAAAGCCATAGAGCACCAAACTGAGTTCAGCTCCTGCAGTCCACATCCTCAGACAGGACATCCAACAAGTGGGGAACCAATGGTTAGGTTTCCAGGGACTGAATTGTCAGGAAGGGAAACTTGGTCAGGAAGCAGGAGGCCCCATACAAAATTTTCACTCCTGTGGACAAAAGCCAGCCCTTGCAATTGTCTTCACAGTCTTCTTCGTCTCCCTTTTCCTTCCCTCCTCCTCCTCTTTTCCTGTTCCTCGTCTTCTTCTCCTTCTTCTCCTCCTTCTCCTTCTTTTCCTTTTCTTTCTCCTCTCCTCCTCCTCCCCCTCCTTCTTTCCCCCTCCTCCTTCTCCTTCTCTTTCTCCTTCTCTTTCTTCTTTTTCTGATACTGATGATTGAACCCAGGGCCTTCATACCAAGCTACATCCAATCATTAAGTTGGCCAGGTTGGGCTTGAACTTGTGATCATCCTGCTTCAGCCTCCCAGAGTACTGAGATTACAGACATGCACTACCATACCTGACCCACTGTCTGCTTCTAAATAGGACCCAGAGTCTGTGCAGGAACCATGTGGTGAGGTGGACAGAGTCAGAAGAGCCTGGAATCAATGCTTCCCTGAGTAATTGTAGGTTTGCTTATGCTGTATTGTTTCAGGGAACTGCTGGGAATGGGTTTATTCCATACAGGTGTGAGGAAGAGATCTGCCCTTCTACAAGGGGATGGAGAATGCGGACAAGGTTGATCTAGTATGTGTCAAACAGCAGTTCTTTTTGTGTTTTGTTTTGAGGCAGGATCTCACTATGTATTCTAGGCTGGCCTTGAACTCACTGCATAGCTCATGCTGGCCTCGAACTTTCAGTGATTCTCCTGTCTCACCCTCCCAAGTGCTGAGGTTACAGATGTGTGGTACCATGCTTGGCTCAAACAGCAGTTCTGAATAGGACTTGCTTTATTGGAGGATAGGCAGGAATGTAGACAGCTGTTCTACAGCCTATTTCAAAGGTACAGAATGAGGCAAAGAGAGCAGTATCTGGGAGACTCAGAGAAAGCTCACACTTAGATGGTCCCCATGGGGCCCAAGCAGCCATCTCCAATAAAGAAGGAATGGTACTGCCATCTGCAAGGCCAATGAAGAGACCCAGGCTGCAAAAGCACAGTGCCAGCAGAAGGTGAAAAGAAAGATGCAAGAGAATGGAGATACAAGGACACACAAGCTCAGGGCATGATTAAAATCTTCGTAGGAAGCCACAAGCAAGGAGGAAAGTATAGAGATGTCCCAACACACTGCAAGTGTGAACATGCAGAGATCTCCCTGGGTGCTGTGAGAAAGGACATTGAAAGGTACATGAACACCAGGGGAGGACAAAACAAAGTCGCTGCTGTTAGGGGAGATGAGAGGTCTGAGTCTTGGACAATGGAACAGGTACCAAGGCCTCAGAAAATATCTTGCCCAGGGAGGGTAGGAGACCAAGGTGAGTGGACTTTGGAGGCTGGGTGAGCTTGACTGCATGGGTTGACCATTGTGAGTGTAAAGAGTCCTCATCTATGAAATGAGTACAACAATGCTGAGCTCCCAAGATTGTGGGAAGGTGGAGCAAATTTGCATATTTAAAACAACAGAACCACTGCAGAATGGACAAGAGGCAACAATAAATGATGAGATGGAAAGGAGAAAAATGCAAAATCAAAAGGAAGTTCTCCTGCCTGAGGAACAAGTCTAAAGTAACAATAAGGACACAGAATCTCAAATGCAGCTTACATTCAGCAAAGTCCTTCTGTGTGCCACAGAGCTGTCAGTCCTGATCAAGAAGGGCCACCAGAACCCAGAAAGAAGGACACACACACACACACACACATCCCACTATGGAGGCCTGGACCAATCTGCCCAGCCATTTTACCAGCTTGGCTCCTGCATGAACTCCAGTAGCCCTTGTAGTACAAGGACTCACCAGCATGTAGCATGGATAGAGATGGCAGCTGGTCCTCAGAAACCAGCTGGGACATTCCTTGCTTCCCCAAAAGGACAGCTGATATTGTAAAACCCCAAGGGCTGTCCCAGTCTTGGGTGGCTTCTGGAATTAGAGTTAGGAGTGGAGTTACCACAGCACTGGAAAACCCCCCTGCAGCCAACTGAGAGTGGAGCAGAGGGTGGAAACAGGGTGGTTGGAGTTGTAACTGTCTGATAAAACAGAGTAAATACATTTTTGTAGAAATACACATAAATAATAACCAATGTGTTTTAAAACCTAAATGCAAATGTCAAAAATTGTTATAGAAAGAGAAGGAAGTTTGGAATGTGGAAGTAATACTGTAATGCTAGTCTGGCTGGAAAGGGAGTCAGGAGGAGCTGGGAAGTTATGGGAAGCTTAAAGTGTTCTCTCAGGATCTTCTCCTTTCCAGGCACATCTCTGCCTTCTCTACAAGGCAGTTTAAGACCATCATATTTATTGATGGCCTATCCTCTTATTTCCCTCTTGCCAGAGAACTCTTTGTTTTAGGTGCAAAATGAAAATATGAGACTGAATGCCATTTCTACCAGGTACATTGGAAACTGATTGAACAACTGTCCCCAGAGGGCTCTGATTAAATGCACCCATGTCACCTCAACAGAGGAATGGGAGTCACATCTCTGGTTCCATAGCAGACTGGGTAGTGCTCTCTATTACCTGAACCCCCTTGGACAAGAAGTGGGTGCTCAGACATGGAGGTTGTTGGGAGGAACAGTGGATAGCTGCCCCATCAAAGGATGCCCAGGACCCACACCTGTGCCTGCAGAGGAGCTCTGGTTCTCACCTTGGGGATGGGGGAGGTGTGGGCCTTCTCTGTATGTCAGCCTGAGGGAGGACTTTAGGGGTGGTGACACAGTGAATGACAAAGGCCTTCCTAACCCTCTTCTTGCCATCCTGAGCTGGTGGACTCTGCTGGAAATCTGGGTACACAGCTAGAAATCTCATTCCACCTCCTGGGTAGAAGGTCACCTGATGTCCTGCACATGATTGCCAAGGTGGGGTGGGCTTAGTCTTCTCTCCAGTTAGTATACCTTTTAGGGCCCTGGATTTAGCTCAGTGGTGCTGCTGCCTGCCTCACAAGGTCCCGAGTTCAATTCCTGGTACCAAAAAAACCAAAAAACAAAAAACAAAACATTTCCCAGTTAGTATATACCTTTTTTCAAATGACCACAGTGCTACTCAGTGTGCAGAAACTCTCTATTTTTGTCACTTTTCCTGGTTCTCAGTAGTCACTTGCCCCAGCAGTCACCACTGAAAGTTTGGAGGGTCACACAGCCCCACTGGTTTCACTTGGAAAACCCTTATTTGATAGTTCTTTTTAAATAATATATTGAAATAATAGAATTACATTATGAACACATTATGTTCTGTTGTAATTTATAATTTATAATACATAATATAATTATAACACATTTACTAATATTTAACATATACAGAGTCTGCCAAAAGTGAATACACATTTTGGGGAAAAAACTTGTATAAATATTTTAATACTCAATTTATTGAGACATCATGAGATTAATACAAGTTACCTTTGGCCTCTATAATTACAATTACACCAACAAAGTGGTGGCCATTAGCTTCCAGACATTTATTAGTATGGCGGACTGCTGCTTGAGTAACCTTGAGATTGAGTAATCATTGAGATTGCTGCAATGCATTTTCAATTTCTTCTGTAAGGCTAGCAGTGTAGTGGGTTTTCTACTTTATATTGACATCATCTAGGTGCTCCCATATGAAGGTGATACCATCTGCTGAAAATACATACTATTTTTCTTTTCCTGAAGTGTGTATATATTTTTTGGAGAACTCTGTACCTACACAACAAAATATGTGACATATACTAAAATAATGGCAATAAAATAATGTACAGTAATATAATGTGTATTTATACCTATACACATATATAGAGAGTTTAGTATATCTGTCATAAACTATTATTTATAATTTAAATAATAGAATCGCAGTTGAGTGTTGCTTAATGTTTAGGAAACTTCCTGATAAATGTATCATTGGGTGATTTCATTGTATAAAAATCAAAGAAAATACTTACACAAACTAAGACAGTGATGACATCACTATGTGATATAATCTTATGGGAATATTGTTGTATATGCATCCCATCATTGGCCAAAATGTTATTATGTGGCACAAAACTGTATGTTATATGCAATATAAGTAAAAATTGTCACTGAACATGACCATCACCTCTCTGCCAGGGATCCCAAGCACTTACTTTTTGCTTCTATTTCTCCCACCCCGTGGAATCTTTCTCTTTCTCTTGGAACTTCAAATTCTCTACCTTCTTAAACAAAAAGAAGAGTGTAGGGGCAGCCTTCCTGAGAGGGATGGTGATAACAGTACTTGCTTCATGGGGTCACTGTGCACACCAAAGGAGTAAAAATATGATGTGCACCTAGAACAGGATCTGGCAGAGAAAAAAAGTTGTAGTTATTGGTGGTTCAAAGGCTTGATTTTTTTTTTTTCAGTCCTAGGAATGTATCTTAGCACTGATGCATGTTAAACAAGTGTTTTACCACTCAGCCACACTCCCAGCCCTATGGGTATTTTTATTGCTATTTGTTGCTGCTTGAATATTCCTTCTAATACTTCCCCTTCACCCCAAACAGCTTAGTAAGACATCTCTTCTAAATGAATTCACTACTCTTCCCAGTAGATGTTTTATTAAAGTTAATGTTCTCTAGTAAAAGTGCCTGAACATCCTCCTTGCAGATAAGTCTTTGGTGAGCTTATTCCCTGCAGAAGGATGGTGGGGTTCTGTTTAACACCATCTTCTCATATTCATTCACAGGTCATTAAATACTCAATAGCAGGGAGAGCTGGAAGCTGATGTGTACAAACTACTGCTGATTAAGCACCAAGCAATAAAAATGTTAAGCCCAAGCTAAAATTATAGTGACTTTAAAAGGCTATGTATGTTTCCTGGATTTGTTTGTATTTTCTTAGACAGGAAACTAATTGCATTGTTCCATCCCATACCAGACCTCTGGAACTGTGTCCTCTCATACCATCACTCCTCCTGCTCCACAGAGGGACAGGCCACAAATGCATCCTCATTCTGGCATCCTGAGCTCTGAGGGAAGAGCCCACTCTCCAGGTTGGCAATTGTACTCTTGGTTTAGGAGGCAGCCTTACACACTCACCTTTCCTAAAAAGGCCAGGTGGAAGCCCTGAGCACTTCATGGTAGGGTTGGTGACCCTTGAGTTTGTGTCTGTGACTTTGAGTGGAAGGGAATGTCTTACATGCCTGATGTTTTTCTTCCCCTGGTCCCCTGCCATCATGTCATCCTCAGAATCCAGTGGATAGGGAGGGGTTGTCTTTTCAAGCCCCACTTATCTCAATTCACTTCTATTTCTGTGGCCAGTGCTGCCTGGGTTCCACAAGGGCCCCACTTCCCCTGCCACCATTATGAGAGAGATTTTGGATACAGTCACCATGTCCACAGAAATGCTCTCAGACCATCAGAGACTACTGGGTTTCACAAACATCCAGCACACACAAATATAAATATTACTCATTGTTTACAACGTCCTTGTGCACCAGTCTACTTTTCATTTCTGTAGTAAAATGCATGAGGCAGGATATTTTATAAAGAAAATAGGTTTATTTTGGCTCATAGTTCATGGTGGCAGAGGTTTGAGGCAGCACAAAGCATCACATGGTGAGAGACAGAGAGCATATTATGTGTTGTAGTTTTGGTCTCTCTCTTGTTATAAAGTCACCAGGAGTCAATCATAGGGGCTCCATTCTGATGAACTTCTCTGATCCTAATCACCTCCTATGACTCCACCTCTAAGTATTATAGTCAGATTAAGTTTCTACCTTCTTAAGAATTCACAAGGGATATTAAATTTCAACTCATAACCTCTTGAAAGAAGCACTCAAACCACATTCAAATTGTGACTGGCACTTTGCCAATACAATGAGAAAAAATGAGGGACAATAATAAGAAAGGAAGAGGCAAGATGACCTATAGTGCATATGATGTGATTACCCATTGAGAAAGTCAGAAATTGACCAACTGAAAATCTAACAGTACTTATAAAACTTCATCAACAGACAGATGCAAAGCAGACACATGGAAATGGGTAGGATTTTTACATATCACTGTATACATTAGTCTATTTTTCATTACTGTAATGAAATACATAAGACAGGATACTGTATAAAAATACAAGTTTATTTTGGCTCACAGTTTTGGTCCAAGGTCACGAGTTCACATCTGGTGATAGCATTGGTAGCAAGTCTGAGGCAGCACAAGGTGTGACATGGTGAGAGACAGGGAACAATTGTGGTGTAATTAATAACACCTCAGAACTCAGTGCTCTGATATGACAGTGATTTAGCATCTCAGTGGTGACACTTGAGTCTCCTGATCTAGCTGGTATCGATCATGTCTCTGCACAACTGAAGTGTTCTACTGTAACTTGGGCCCAGCTGGGCCTGTTGAGCTGGGGCTTTGCTGTATCTATTACTCAACCTCTAGTGAGTCAGCTGGAGCATGTGGTCATGGTAAGAGCAAAGCTTCAAGAGAGCAGGCCCATGCCCAAGATCATTTCAAACGTCTACTTGCATCCTATCTGCTTCAACCCTCTGTGCAGAGCAGGTCCTATAGCCAAGGCCAGTGAGAAAATGGGGCAAAAAGCTTGATGAGGGGATAAGGGTGTGTAGTTCAGTGGTTGAGCACTTGCTTAGAGTACACAAGGCCCTGGGGTCAGTACAACAATAAATAAATAAATAAATAAGTGCACAGATGAAAGGATGGTCAATGATGCAATAAAAAATATCAACTAACAGTGGTAACAATAAATAGCACTCATGACAGCAAGAAAAATAAAAACAACATGGCAATAAACTGATAAAAAATCAAAAATAATATATCACATTAAACAGAAGTGTCTTAGTTACTTTTCTTCTTGCTGAGACAAAATACCCAACACCCAAAGTTAAAGTAGAAAAGATTTATTTAGCTCACAGTTTGTAGAGGTTTCAGTCTATAATCAGCCAGATCCAAGGCAGGGCAGCACATGGCAGAATGGCAACAGTTCATGGGAGTGGAAGACAGCAAAAGCAACAAGGGAACCTTAACAGCATCTTTCTGCCCCTCTTATCCAGACTACTGAGATTAGGGTAGTGTCAAACTGAACAATGTACTAGTTTAGTAATCACATACCCTTAATCTTAGCATCACACACTCTAGATTCAGCCACCTCTGAAAAAGCCACGTATGAGCTCATAAGGCTTTGGGGGGACATCTAGACCCAAACCATAACATCCCACCCCTGACCCCACAAAGATTCATTTATATTCCTTTTGGCAAAAGGCATTTAGTCCATCTCTAAGAGTTGCCAAAGTCCTAACAGTTTCAGCATTGCTGAAAAGTTCAAGTTCAAAATCTCTGAGATTTAAGGCAAATTCTTAGCAGCAAGCCCCTGAATAAATGAAAAGAAGTTAAACACTTCCAACATTCAATGGCACATGATATACATTTCCATTACAAAGGTTACAAACAGAATAGCAATGACTGGGAACAAAGCAAAACCCAAATCCAGTAGGGCAAACATTAAATCCCACAGTTCCACTTCCAGCATCTGAAGCAATCAGTTGGAAGCTGTGAATTCCAAAGGGCTTGGGTGGCTCTGCTCCTATGGCACTGCCAGTGCTTGGAGCTCCCATGGCTTCCCTCTTTGGCAGGCTTTTCTCTCTCCTTGCAGCTTTCCTTGGATGACCCACATTTCTGGCTTCTCCAACCTTCTGGGGTCTCCACTGAAGCTTTGGCTTCACAATCAGACTTTCACACATTGCCCTCTCAGAGGCACATTGCCTAGCCTCCCAGGCCTTCTTCTGAAATCTGGGTGGAAGCCTTTTTGGCCCCACAACACTTCCATTCTGCATGTGCCTAAAATCAGCACCATGTGGATGATGGCAAGGTCTGCTGCCAGCTGGAGCAGCAACCAGGCATCCTCTCATGGCTGTAGGGGTCCACTGGCTATGAACCAAAGCCTAAAGAACAACTTTCCTGGCCACCACCATTCTGGAACATGATGCTCTGGGGCACTCATCTCAAAGCAAAGTCTTTCACTTTTGCAATTTTTAACCTGAAAGGTTGAGTTCTGATGCTTCTCATGATGCCCTCAGGCCATCTTTTCTATTCTCCTGTTCCTTCTCAGCAATCAAGATGTCCTCTGCTCTGTCTTTGTAGGCTGAAACTTTACTGGAGCTTCCTTTCTAGCCAAACTCAACATATTTCAAATCATTCTGCTGGGCTCTTTGCTCTTGATTCGCAATATAAATCTGGCTAAAAGCCCCCAACAATAGCCATGCCACTGTCTCAACATTAGACTACCTTGAAATTTCTCCTGCCAGATTTATTAGTCTGCCACCCTTAATCTCAGTCTCAGGCTAAGTCTCTGGACATGAGCAAAATACAGACAAACTTTCTGCCAAAGCATAACCCACATCATCTGGAGTCCAGCAGCCAATGTAGTCCTTCCCAGCAGAAACCTCTTCAGCCTGGTCTTTACTGGCTTTCTGGTCTTCTGAGATCTGACCAGAATCTCCCATACAGTACAGCCTAAGGCATTCAGCAGGCATCTCTGAACCTTTCCTAACTCTTCTTCTTCCCACAAGCCAGTTCCAAAGACTCTTGAGCCACATGGCCAGGTAATGTCACAGGAACAACCTCACTCCTGATACCAAATTCTGTGTTAGTTACTTTTCTCATCGCTGAGACAAAATACCCAACATTCAAAGTAAGGGGGGAAAGGTTTATTTAGTTCACAGTTTATAGAGGTTTCAGTCCATAATCAGCTGGCTCTAAGGAAGGGTGGCACACGGCAGAATGGCAACAGTTCATGGTGGTGGAAGACAGCCAAAGCAACAAGGAAACCTTAACAGTGTCTTTCTGCCCCTTTTATCTTATCCAGACTACTGTGATTACAGTGGTGCCAAACCAATCAGTGTACTAGTTTAGTAATCTTATGCCCTTGATCCCAGGATCACACACTCTAGATTTAGCCACCTCTGAAAAAGCCATGTATGAGCACATGAGGCTTTGGGTGGACATGTAGATCCAAGCTATAACAAGAAGCAATGACAAAAACCACATGATCATCTCAAGAGACAGAGAAAAAGCTTTTGATGATTAATAAAGAAAAATGAGTTGAAAGCAACTTAGAACAGACTGATTTTAGGATTATCAGGCCAAGGCATTACAATAGTTGCATTTGTATAGTATATATTTAAAAAAACATACAGACCTGAGTCAAAATTCTATAGATGAAAACTACAATGTCTAAGAAGAGAAATTCAATTAATGGCAGATTAGACATTGCAGAAAAAATTAGCCAATTTGATGACAGCAATAGAAATCATATAAAATGAATCACCTAAATAAGAAAAGAATAAAATAAATAAAGAGTACATCAAATGGGAGGGAGTTTAGAAAGAAAAGATTGAAAAGTAGTGACTTAAATGTTGAAATATGTTATATCAAGTATAAGTCCGCTGTATTGGTCAGCTTTCCCATTGTTGGAACAAAAATACCTGACATACACAATTTAAAGAAGGATAAGTTTATCTTGACACACTGCTTTTGAAGTTTAATTCCATGGTTGGCTGGTTCCATGGCAGAAAAATCATGGTGGAAGGAATGACAGTAGAAAGCTACAGCGCAGAGAGGACAGAGAGAGCCAGAGAGGAAGGGGCCAGGGACCAGATATAGTCCCCAAGATCATTGCCCCATGTTCCACCCAGACACACCCAAAACTATGCTTTACTAACCTCCAAGGACTCAAACCAATCAAGTTAGCAATCAAGAGTAACCATCACATTTCACATGACCTATTATACATTTAGTCCTTATTTACACTTTCAGTTTCTCACACCAGAGAAACTATTCGGTATTTACACATCTGTGTCCTATTTATTTCACTTAAGAGTATTGCCTCAATGTGCATCCACTTAGCTATAAATGTCTCTAATTTCTCATTTTTTATGGCTGAGTAGTACTCCAAAGGGGAAGGAAGTGGGAGGGCTAAGGGAAAGGATAGAAGGGAATGGGATTAATATGAGAAAATGGAAAAATAGGAACAAAATCTTTGTAAATAGGGAGGGCTGCAGGGGTTGAAGGGAGGGCTGGGCAAGGGTGAAAAACAAGAACCAAGAGAGACTATGTAAAGGTGCAAATTTCCAATGATGAATGTCATTATATTGTATACCTAAAATGTACCAATGATTAGAATGAATAATCGATAATGTAAAATAGGAATAAAAGGTCCAAAGGGGTAGGGGTAGTGGGAGGCACAGGGGAAAGGAAAAAAGGGAAAGGAAAAAATGATGAGAAATGGAAAAAATGGAAATAAAGTCTTTGTAAATAGGGAAGGGTAGAGGGCATGAAGGGAGGGCTAGGAATGGGGAAAAAATAAGAACCAAGATGCATTATATAAAGGTACAATTCCCAATGAGAAATGTAATTGTGTTGTATACCTACAATGTACCAATAAAAGAATTTAATACAAAAAAAAAGAGTAACCATCACAAAGAACAGAACATCCAAACAGGGGAAAGGGAGCCAGAAAGATGGCCACACTCTGAGGTGAAGAGTTCTCATGGAACACTGAGGAGTTAGGGGAGTGAGATGAGGGTGTCTGCTGTGGGACTTGTGGGTAATAGGCTGCATCTGTTGGGTTCCCTTGTGGCCATCTGGTAGTCCCCAGCCAAGGATTGATGTGTGCCCACTGTGGGATGAGATGTGAAAGTCAGAGGACAGTACTGACAAGGGACTAGCCTGAGGCTCAGTTGTTGGAGTAAACACAGGCAACACCAAGAGAAGGGAGAACACAGGGTAGAGACACTTGGTTGCCAAATGGCCACATCTTTTCTGTTCACAAGAGCATATTGCCCCTGAAAGTAGGTTCATCCTTCTCTAATGTCTCCCCAGTAAGGATGGAAGGCAACAAGCTTCACCATAGCCAGGCGAGACTGGGCCCTCAGAGCTCCTATTTTTATCAGAATGTCAAGCTCCTCTGCAGGGCCTCTGGGATACCCAGACTTTGAGGTCCCTTGCCACCCTAGAAGGTCACCCCCACTGGAAATCTAATAGTAGCAAGAGCACATGGATGACATCATTATCCTTGGTTGATAGTCTATACTCTTAGTCTTAGTCTTGTCTTTAGTCTTACTCTTAGTAGCCTTAGTCTTAGTGAGTGAGAGATAATGTCTTATTTATACAGGAAATTTCAAAAGGATGGTACCGATAATTTCAAGTTTCTGTTTATCCCTTAGGAAGTATGTAAATCTGACCATTGCGACTTTAGTTTTCTTCAGATGTGCCTCTAGTCACAGTTTTGATTTGTTCTCATCTTCTGCACTGACTCCTTCAAGGACCTATCCCTTTCTGACTGCCTATAATATTTCTACCTTAGCTGTCTATAATATCTCTAACTGCAGTTAGGGGATAATGGGCAGTTTCTATCTATCTGCTTTGATCTGAGAAGGGTCAGTGAATGGGAGACCAAAGTCAGGGGCCTTCTCCAAAGAGCTAGTCTAGCTTTCAGGGGCCTTGGCTAGAAGTCATGTTGCAGTTTAGCACTTATGAACTTCCTTCACAATGTCAACCTAGTAGATCCCAGTAAAAGAAGTCTGGCACATTTGTTGTTGGTTCCATGTGCATGTGCACTTGGAGTTTGGCAGCCTCTAGGCAAGAATAAACAAATTTTCCAAGAAATTAAAGCATGTATGACCAAAACATGAGCAAATAGAATGGAAAGGCAGATTGGGCAAGGAGCCACATCAAACGCTGTTTTTAAAGGGTTGGAATAGTAATTGTAACCAGCTGACCCTTAGAACTGTCAGTACGGGTCAGTGATTGAAGCCTCCTTTTATTACTGCAGTATTATTTTTATACATCTTTTGGCTATACTTTTCTTCTGGGTGTTTAAGACAAAGTTAAAGTAAGATCTGTGTTAATCAATATTAACCTCTTCCCATCTATCAAGGTCAGTTAAGCCTCCTTAAAGTAAACAGTAAAAGCATTACTTTTGGAACTATGTACAGAGCCTCTTTGTTCCTCTGTCAGTGTCAGCTGCCAGGATGGGTCATAGTCTTGCTTGACCATGTTGCTTTCTCTGAAAGCATGGGAGAATATTCCCTCTTTGGTAACCCTCTTTTTTGGCACACTGTACATTCATTGATTCCTGTCCTCTGGGGTCCAGCAATCTCCCTGCTCATGAGGTTGGGTGACTCACCAAAAGTTGTAGGATCCTGTAGAAAAGTTCCCTCATACCCTGGGTCCTCATTGACCTTGAAGGGCAAGGGCCAAATATTGGCTGTACTTTAGCCCAGTTATCCTTCTAGTTGTAGTCTCCAAACTTCAGTAGTTGAACACCCAGAAGAGAAAAGATCAGTTACCTCAGTATTGCAATGAGAGAAGAGAGTTGACATATTATAATCTCATCTGTATATCAAGCACTTTTAAATATAAAGTATAGCCAGAGGATTGTTATTTCCTAACAATCCTGGTTGTTTTAGAAGTTGAATCTCTGTAGAATGTTAACATACAACAATTATAAAGTTTTACAGAGAAATCTTGAGATCAATAGCCACACATAGTATTTCAACATGACAATCATGTGCATCTTTGAAACACATTTAATTGTCTATCTTAATGTAGAATAGCCTTTTTAGTCAATCATCTCCATCTAGTACACAAAAAAGCTCTCACCTAATTTGTTATCCTTTTAAAAAATGTCATCAAAGAGGTGTGTGACATTGTCTGGACTACTCAGTACCTGCACATCTCTAAGCGTAGTGGCATAAGATACCCATCACATATATTTAAAAAGTATATCACTTGACTGTTGGCCTCATGATGACTTGACAAGTATCTGTTATCAAAAGCAGCTGGAACACAAGAGAAAGGCATATATCTGAGCCTAAAAGGAAAAGGTTATCACCATAAGCAATCCTAAGGGCTGGGGATTTAGCCCAGTGGTTCTACTGCCTGACTTGCAAGCACAAGGACCTGAGTTTGATCCCCAGTACCAAAAAAATAATAATAATAAAATAAAATATAAAAAATAAAAACATAAGCAATCCTAGTTTTACATCTTAGAAGACCTGTATTCTTTATGTCAGAAGGCATGAATTTAGTACATTTAGTACACCATGAAATTAGTAATAATGAGTTTCACAGCTATTTGGAAACCTTTGTCCCTTAATTTAGTTTTGTATCATGAGCATCTTTTAATAAGAAAATCTTATTGTTTTACCCACAAAAAACTTAACCTTTTGATGATAACCAATGTAAACATATTACAATAATGTGTTTAGCAATGTTAATTGGCGGGTGTCTTCCATAAAGCTATGAAATTACTGAGTCCTATTCATGAATAAAAGCTGGAATAAATGTTTCCAGGCAGCTGCTACTTTATTCACCAACAGGAATCTCATCCAGCAGTTTCCTCAAACCTAAGGGGTCCCAATTTAATTATCTTAATAAATTTTTTAGATGGCCTATGAGAGCCAGATCACAATAATTAACAAATTATTGTTGACCAGTGAAAGATTCTCAAATTATTGTACACAGACAACAACATGTATTGCATTTGTAAAACCAGTTTTGGTATCATTTTGATCAGGGGATAACCTAGGTGGAAGCATGTCCTTAATTCTATAAGGCAACTTAAGGTGTAGACATAAATATTTTAAAAATCCAAAGAGGCAAAAAGAAGAAAAATTGGGCCAGGGATTTAGTGCAAGGTCCTCAGTTTGATTCCTGGTACAAAAAAGAAAGGAAGAAGAAGAAAAAGAAGAAGAAGAAGAAGAAGAAGAAGAAGAAGAAGAAGAAGAAGAAGAAGAAGAAGAAGAAGAAGA
>NW_004624773.1:278895-290225 GCF_000247695.1 Heterocephalus glaber
GAGAAGAAGAAGAAGAAGAAGAAGAAGAAGAAGAAGAAGAAGAAGAAGAAGAAGAAGAAGAAGGAGAAGAAGAAAAATTTTTGAGCTGAAACAAAATAGCTGTAGATGTTGAAACCAGTCACAAATTGAACAAACAGACAGGCACACATAATGCAATTGTTAATAGATCATAGTGCACTCAGATGTATTTGGCCAAGTTAAATTACAATAACCCTTTTACAGTTTTTAGGTTTGCAACTATAAATAGACTAGTCAAAACTTTTTATAGGTCAATTAACAGAGATCTCTTGTAATCAGAATCAGAAAGAATACAAACCTTTTACATCTGTGAAAGCAAAGACGGTTTTTAAAACTGGTCCTAGACTGATGGTTTATCTGATTGGAATACCCAGCTATATAGGCTTCTCACTGCTGCTTTGATAGCTACAGTTGTTTGATAGCCACAGCTGATAGCAAAAACTGCTGTTTTGAGCCACATATAACTATTCCCTCTACAGGGACAGACTGTTAAAGGTAATTTTCTGGGGAAGGGGTGCAATCAGGCCAATTTTGGGTGTAGAAAGAGACTAGGTGACACTCTTTGGAACTAAATATATACTCCAAACAGTGGTGGAAGGAGGTTTACCAAAGCTCCAATCTGCCCTGCTGCATATGTCTACCTATGACAGTTGCTTCCCATTTTGAAAAGAAACAAGGGGAAAGAAGGTGTCCCTGTTTATCCCGCTTTTTATGTGCCCAATATAAGGCATCCCTTAGACTTCACTCCATCCAGTGCCAGCAGTGGAAAATGGAGGTGTGAGGAAGTGGCCACAGCTGGATTAGCTGTTCTTATCATGGGCCTGGGCCCCCTTCCTTGTGATCCTGTGACTCTTGGACCATGATTAGCTATAGGCTTTCCTGTTTTAGAACCTCAGCATATCTCCAAGAATAGTGGCCAGCCTGGCAAGATGTTCTGGAGCACGATGAGAGAGGCAGTCCTCTGGGGACTGGGGCTGTGCCTATCCTTTAATGCTTGTTTCTGTTTAAAGCTGTTATTAAACTCATAACGTTCCTTAGGAATGTTTTTTCCTATCAATGAACTAATCTGTGTTATAAAAAACAGTCAATTTATCTTGTGCTATAAAAAGCAGTCAGAATCATTCTTGAGGGGAGAGGGAAGTGGAAGGAGTTAATCTCTAGTTCTGCCTAAGGAATGAAAGACAAATAAATTTAGAATAAAACTTTTACATTTATTCTTTGAGAGTTTGAGAGTTAATCTAGACCAGTTTTTTAGAATAGGCCCCAGAGATAAGTGAATGTCAGCTTCACTCTGGAAGGGTCCTAGGGAGGGGAAACTCACCATTTTGGAAACTTGGTCCTGAAACCCAGCAGCCATAGAGGAGGGAATTGCCTTGGACCAAACACTATTTCAAACTGTATTATTTCTCAGGAGCAGGGCAGTGGAGAAGGGACAGAATAGTAAGTCTAAGAATGGCACAAGAACTAAATCCTAACCATCTCAAAGACAGAAAGACAATTATGATCAAAAGCTTTCTCATGGAGTGTTTCCTAATCCTTAGCAAAATATGCATCCAGAGACAAAAGTTATGATTGGCTTCAACTGCATTGCCAAGCAGAAAATTAAAACAATAATCAAAAAACCTGAATGTCTGTTTTTTAGCCTTTGGAAAGACAATGAGAGAGAAAAAAAATGAAAGAGAAAATTGGATGTGCTTCAACTATACTGTTTAGAGCTTTCTTTCTAATAAATGACTCTGAATCAAAAAGTTCCAAAATCCCAGACTGAAAAGAGATCTATTACCTCCGGAGACAGAGACAGATAATAGTCTAGAAGAAATCTCAGATCTGGGCTCTAGGACAAAGAGATCTCCAGAACATTTTTGGGTTCTCTATTTAGTCACCTAGGCAATTTCCCTCCATAACACGATTGTCTAGGCTCTACCTAAAACCATTCTGAAAATATGTATCTCTGGGAATGAAAAGGAAAAAATCTAGGGTGTTTTCTCTTAACTTAGACCTTCATCCTGGAAAAAATTTATTGGAGGATCTACAGGGTTATTGTTTTCATCTGATTCTGGCCCCATAAATGTATTAAGATCTATGTGAAGAGGGGCGTCTATCAGACTAGAAGAGAGAAAAGTCCAAACCTGTAGCTCAACTCTTAATGGAGGTTTGAGAGAGGGCTGTAACAGTGTCATTTCAGATCACTCTGGGTCAGAGGGTACCAGGAGATTACTGAGAGAGTTTTATCTCTCACTTCACTGAGGAGTGCAGGAGGGGACAATAGGTAAGTGGAGATTTCTCTGCGGGTTACCCTGTCAAGCTGTTAAGACTTAGCTTCCACTGAAGAATCTTTGGGTGCCCACTGAGAAGTTGCCCCATCAATGGCTCCTCAGTTGCTCTCTCAGCTTTCACTTGTTCCACACAACCAGAAATCTATCTCTGGAAAAGAATCCAGTTGCCTATCTGGCCAACATTCCCACTGGCTTCAATGAAGTATTAACGAGAAGTGCTGAGGCAACTTGTCCTCTGCTTTGAGAGTGCCAGCTGGTTAACTAGCTGGTAGGGTAACCACTGTTTCTTAGAGCTCTATAAGGGACAGTTAAAGATTGTGTACATGTATACTTCCCAAAATAATCAATTTTACAGCACTTTACAAATTCACATTTTTAGCTAGTTAAAATCTACTAGGTGAGTTCCAAAGTTACCTTCCCCCAGCACTGCTGTCTAAAATAAGACAACAAGCCGTCTTGTAATTATCAAACAAGTCAAGCAAGGAATACAAGTAAATTCAGCAACTATTAAGTTTAAATGTAGCATAAAACCAGGAATACAAGACCCTGCTTGCAAAAATAAGGTGTCCCATAGGGACCTATTTTACTTTAAGCACTGCTTTAAAGACCCTAACTCAGTCACATTTTGAGATCCTGGGGGACAGGTTTTCAATATATAATTCAGGCCATACACATCTAAAAGGTAGTTCCCATAACACCTACTGCCACTGTTATGTCAGCTCATCCTGCTGGGTCTTCTCAACCCCTGAGGAGGCAAAGTAGGAATCATCACCCACTTTGCAGAACAGGAATGCAGTATTGATGGACCTGTTCTAGGTCATGTGCCATTAGCTGGATGTAGATTACACTGCCTCACAAACTTCCTATAAAGTGGTAGTGTGGGAATGGTTATAAAATTGTCCACCAAAAAGTTCAACTTGGCAGGTTAAGAGCACAATTAAATTGCTGCATTGAAAAAAATCTGGGGTTGAGACTGTGGCTCAGTGATAGAGTGCTTGACTACCATGCTTGAAGTCCTGGCTTCCCTCTCCAGCAGCATAAACAAATAAAATACCCCTAAAATCTGACAGCATAAAAGAACCATTCATTATGCTCACAGGTTTACTGGGTCATAAACTTAGAGAATAGCATGGCATAAGACATCTGCTCTGCAATTACTGAAGTTCTAGTTGGGAAGAGTTGAAGACCACAGGTGACTTGCTACTAGTGGTATTCTCATTCACATGTCTGATGCCTAGGCTGGGGCACCCACTTGTATGTGACCCCTTCATTTGGCTTCCCTGCATGGACTAACTTGAGCTTCCTCCCAACGGTGTTCCATGCCACAGTATCTTAGCAGAGCAAGGAGAAGCACACAGAAGTGACATGGTACAGGCTCAGAAATGAGAATCTCCTCCACAGTACTCTGGTGATTGGTAGCTGCTAAGATCTATCCAACTTCAAGAGGAGAGATGATGAACCTACTCCCTTATGGGAACAGCATAGGGTCCTACTACAGGAAGAGCTTGAGGAAAGAAACATTATGTGGGCATCATGGGACAAGACACCCATGCTCACAATTCTCCTTTCTCAGACTCTTGTTCACTCTGGAGAATCAATATGGGGTAGTGAAGAACACTAATGGCTAATATTCACACCATATTTGCTCTATATCAGACAAATATCACAGCCTAAAAAAGTGGTTGCTGTAGTTTTATTTTTTTAGTCCAATGTCTATTTTCAGCCAAAGTTCTAACTTATTTAAAGGCCTCCATCATTGTACTTAATCAAAGATAAGCTTTTTGAAAATCAGACTTGAGATAGTCAGCAAACAGCTCTATGAGTATGAGACAAGTCCTTTTCTTTTCTGGACATTGGTGTTCACATCTGTAAGATGAAATTTTTGCACCAGAACATTTTTAGGAATCATCCAGGGTGATCTGCAACTATGTGGCTCCATTACTCTATGTTTAAAATAAACTTCTGAAGCTTACTGGTGTTCCTCCCTCAAAAAAAAAAAAAGCTGCACATTCTAGATATTTTAACACTGCTCCCCCTCCCAACAAATACAACAAACCAATCTTTCACCCAGAGTGATAGTGCTTTGAAAGTAGCTGGGGCCAAAGACTTCCTTTCATTGTTTATTTTTTTAATTTATGTATGGTGTGTACAATGGCTCAGATCAGACATTGTTCCTAATCCTTTTTGAATACCATCTCATTTATCTTCACTGCAACAGTAAGAGGGAAGAATCTCATGTAGTGTAAGCATTCTTGGATGCAAGAAGCACTGCCCAGGGTTTTGGACCTGGACTCTGATGTGGATTTGTTACCAAAACTTGGGAGTATTTAGACTTTGTCAAGGGGCTCACTAGGTTTCTTGTGGAGTGTATCTTACCACTCAGGGGGCTCTGCAAACATAGCCTCCTGATGTGAGGTTTCTGGGAGCACAGGAGGAACTGCTTTCAGTGTCCTTGCAGGAACTTGAAGCAAGTAGCCTCCTAGTAAATTATGTCAGATGAATTCTCAGACTGTGCTACCTTCAGGCTGAGAGTAGGGAGGGTGAGTGTGAGGAACATGTACTGGGTCATGTCAAGTATGCAATGGCATCACATGGTGCCAAGTAGTGGCAGCTGAGGCAAGGAGTTTTTAAAAACTGTAAGAGAACAACACCCTAAAAAGCTGATTGGTTATGCCCAAGAACAGATGGCCCAACAACTGCAGCTGGAATGACAAACAAGATGGCTAAAAATTCACCACAAAAACACATATAAAGAGAAAGGAAAGAGTTGCTAATCAGATGCAATCCTTTCCAATGAATAAATGGCTAATCTCTCCTGAGCCTCCTGCTCTATCCTCAAGGGACATAGATTCTGCAGGATCTCCATTGGAAACAGTATGCTCTCCCAACTTACCTCAAATTGGACCCAGACTTTGTTCAGTGAGTAATTTGAACTCAATTAGATCTCCTATTCATATGAGTGACCAGGATCAGGACATTATACCTGTTTATATGGTAAGAGTTTGCTGTAAAAATTAATGTGAATAAACTGTGGATTCAAAAGACAATATTTGGCTGTCATCTGATCTGTTCACCTCCCTTACTTTATTATAAGGGGCTCCTGACAGACCCTGAGACATTCTCCAACATTCACACAAGGGGTCCTGAGATCAGTGTGAGTTCTCATTCCTTCTCCTCCTCTCTGCCCCCACATCAGCTTCCAGTCCAGTCCTGTACCTTTCTCAGGTAATCCTGGGATGCAAGAAGAATACTGTAGTCTACTAAGTGGCAATTTGGGCCTCATCCACACATACCGCCCCCCCCATTGGCCTCATTCTTCTCTACATTGCCCTTATATGTTTGCCATGCCCCATCACATGATCACCGAAGCAAGCCCCACCCACTACAACTGGCAGTAAGCAGACAACCAATAACAATTGTCAACGGGGAAGTGCATGGATGTCAAATGTGCAGGATGTGCATCAGGACCTTTGGAACTAATAGAAAGCTCTGGAATGAGTATAGCTCTCCCTTTGTCCTCCTGTTCCCGACATGCATTGCCTTGCCCTAGTCAGTGTGGCTTCTGAAATGTTCCCTCCTAGCACTTGGTGCCACTCTTTTAACCCAGCTACTGTGGCCAAGGGGTGGGAAATAGAAATAAGGGCTGTACCTGTGCAAAGAGCAGAAGAAAAAGGAGGAAGTGAAATGGGGAGACCAGTTTGGTGATGGAGCTCTATGCCTCATGGGTGAAGTGAACTACAAGGGCAACAGGAACCTCAAAGGCAAAGGCAGGAATCAGGAACACAGACAGCAACATCCCATGGAGCCAGTTCATTTGGCTTGCAACCTGTTCCTTAGCCTCAGTGCAGGTGGTCATGAATGCAGTGCTGCTTCATGCCATGGAACTTGGAGGAACCAGAACATGTTTTCCAAGGAACTCAATACCCTGATGTGCCCACCAAGTAAGTGGCTGGCTCCAGAAGGCACCCACTTCTCCAGGAGATTCAAGCTTATTTCAGGGTTTCTCTCTCTGCTGGTTCATTTCCTTCCTTCCTTCCTTCCTTCCTTCCTTCCTTCCTTCCTTCCTTCCTTCCTTTCTTTTTTTGGTACTGGGGATCAAACTCGGGACCTTCCATTTTCAAGGCAGATGGCAGAGCCACTGAGCAAAATCCCTGGCCCTCCTTCCTTTCTTGAGCCAAAAGATACAGGGGTCTTCACCTAATTTTGTGCTATGTATACCTTTTGGGCTCAAGGTCAATATTTCATGCAGTATTGACATAAATTAAGTCTGGAAACTGGTTCATGGTCATTGATTTTGTTTCATTTTCAAATTGTGGTAACAGTCCCAGTACTACACACAAAAATTGTGGTAACACAGAAACATAAAATACATAGTACTGTCTAAACTACTTTTGAAGTCTAGACTTCAGTATCCTCAAGTTTTTTCAAATTGTGCAAACAGATCTTCAGAACTCTCAACTTGACAAAATAAGCCACTATACTCATTACATGACTTCCTCTTCCCTTTCCCAGCCCTTAACAGTCATGATTCTGTCATTCTACTTTTTCATTCTCAGAATGTGACTACTGTAGATACTCATATAGTGAATTCATATGGTATTTATCTTTTGAGATCTGGCTTATTTCACTTAGCACAATGTCCTTAATGTGTATACATGCTATAGCTTGTTTAGAATTTCTTTTTAATGCATAATATTCCATTGTATGGATAGGCCTCATTGTATTTTAGCATTCATCTGTGTAAGGACATCTAGGTTGCTTTTGCCAAGTGTATCTTGTAAATAGTGCTTCTTTGACATCAGAGAAAACAAAGCTCAAGTCCAGGTTTTTGATTCTTGGGTGTATACCTAGAAATGGAATTGATGTATCATATAATAATTCTATTTAATATTTTAAAGAACCACCAGACCTTCACAGAAACTGAACAACAACTTAACAACCTCTCGCCAGGTTCCACCTTTTAATTTCTACCACTTCCCAATAGGATGAAGCTGAGGACCAAACCTTTAACACAGGGACCTTTGGAGGACCTTCCACATTTAAACTATACCAGAGTGTAACTGAATTACCAAGGTCATCCAGCCAGATCCCCAAAAGCCAAGCATCAACCATGAGCACTAACCCCTGTGCTGTAGGCTTCCCATGAAAAGATAAAGGCAGAGAAGCTTGTCCAGATACCATTGGTAAGTGTGCACAGACCCCAGCCAGAAGCTTGTGTGGACAACACCAGTGCCGGGTGCCCTGGTCCCAGCCAGGGCCCCACCCAGACACCAGTAGCTTGAGCCCACAGGCCTCAGCCAAAGGCCCGATTGAAAAACAGCTGTGCAGGAATACAGGCCAGAGCCAGTGGCCCAGCCAGACTCAAGCAGCATGGGTGTGCAGGCCCCAGAAAAAAGGCCTACCTGAAAAACAACTGCACAGGTGCACAGGCCATGGCCAGGGACCTCCCTAAGCACCAGAAGCTTGGGTGTACAGTCCCTAGCCAAAGGTCAGCCTGGAAAACACCTGTGCAGGCATGCAGGTTACAGCCAGGGCCCCGCTCAGACACCAGCGGCTTGGGCACACAGGCCCCAGCCAAAGACCCACCTGGAAAACAGCTGCATAGGCATGGAGGCCACAGCCAAAGGCCCACGAGTTACCAAGGGTAAGTGGGTGCCACCCCAGCCAGAAGTCCACTCAGACACCAGCAACTTGAGTGCACAGCCTCCAGCCAAAGGCCCTCCCAGACAACACCTATTCAGGTGGGCAGGCCCCAGCCAGAGGTGTGCTGAGATACCATGCTAAGTGTGCACAGGCCCCAGCCTGTAAAACAGCACAGCACAAGGATTCAGAGGTCCATAATTCTGGACCCAGGAATTGGCACAGTGGTGATCAGTAGAGAGAAGGCCTCTCAAAGACTTGCTGTGAATTGAAGCCCACTGGGCAAGCAAAGAGTCACCTCAATAGAAGTGCAGCAGGCTGCATCTGTTAAAATGAGAAGACACATAAACAAAACTCAAAACCAAACTTCCAGATCACCTAAGGCAACCTCAAGGGGCAAAGAGATGAAACAATCTGATACTCAGCCACCTGGACTCCCTGAACTGACAAGGAAAGAGGATATGGAAAAAATAAAATCAGCAATAAGTTCTCAGATAAAAACAGAGATTGTGTCCATAGTGAAAGACATGAGATTAGAGCAGACACAGATTTAAAAAATAGAGGAGCTGAAGAACATGATGAAATCCCAGCATAGGAAACAAATGGAATCCATAAAACATATAAACCAGATACCCAGGAGGTAAAAAACTCCATTGAAAGTTTATGTGGCAGGATGAGCCAATGTGAGGACAGAATATAACATATAGAAGTCAAGATTGCCACTAGTGATGAGGAAAAGAAAAATTTCTTAAAAATAGTAGGAGACCATGAGAAATCAATCCAGCAGCTGCCAAATCATGCAAAGAAGAATAACTTAAGACTGACTGGAGTCAATGAAGAAAGAGGAGATAGTGCAAATGACATAAAAAAAAAACTTTTCAAAGAAGTAATGGCAGAAAACTTCCCAAGCAGGGGAAAAGAATTCAACATACAAATAAGTGAGGCATATAGGACTCCAACTAGCCATGACCAAAAAAAATCTACACTTCAACATATAATAGTTAAGAATCCAGAAACCCAACAGAGGAAGAAAATACTACAAGCTGTTAGAGAGAAGAAACAAATCACATACAAAAGAAAGCCCATCAGAATCACAGCAGACTTCTCAAAACAAATGCTCAAGTCAAGAAGAGCCTGTAGTAAAGTACTTTGAGCCCTAAAACTAAATAACCTCCAACTCAGATTGATGTACCTTGCAAAACTATCTTTCAAATCAATGGAGAAATAAGATACTTTCATGACAAAGAACAGCTGAGGAATTTCAGGAATACCAAAACAGCACTACAAAAAATTTTAAACAATATCCTAGGAAAATATAATGAGGATCACAACCTCAGGAAGCCCAGGAGAATGAATCCATCTGGCAAGACAAATTAAATGCAAAGGGGGAGAATCCAACAACAGGAAAAAGTCATGACAAGGATAAGTCAATACATATTAGTTATAACCATCAATGTTAATAGTCCCAATTCACCAATCAAAAGAAATAGACTGACAGAATGGGTCAAAAAGTAAGGTCCAACAATATACTGCATATAAGAAACACACTTAATTCAAAAAGAAACTCATAGACTGAAAGTTAAAGGGTGGAAAACAATACTTCATGCAACAGGAACCTGAAAAAAAAAGCAGGATAGCTATCCTCTTTGCAGATAAAATGGATTTCAAACCAATACTAATTAAGAGAGAAAAAGAAGGCCATTACATCCTTGTAAAGGAAACAATCCAAGAGGAAGAGATGACAATCATAAATATATATGCACCAAATACTAGTGCACCCAAATATAAAAAACAAATATTAACGGGCATAAAAATCAAATAACCACTAACACAATAGTAGTGGGGGACCTCAACACCCTACTGTCACAATTAGATAGATCAACTAAACAAAAAATAAACAATGAAATACTAGAACTCACCAAATTTGAACAAATGGACTTAACAGATGTTTACAAAGTGTTCCACCCCACAAAATCAGTATGCACATTTTTTTAAGCTACACACAGGTCATTCTCCAAAATAGACCACATACTTGCTCATAGAACATGTTTAAGTAAGTGCAAAGGAATTGAAGTTATCCCCTGTATATTATCAGACCATAGTGTAATGAAAATGGAGATCAATAGCAAAAGAAACCACAAGAATTTCATAAACACATAGAAATTTAACAACACACTTCTAAACAACAAATGGGCCGCAGGGGAAATTAAAGAAGAAATCAGACAGTTCCTACAATTAAATGACAATGACAATACAACATATCATAATCTATGGGACACAATGAAAGCTGTCTAATGCAGGAAATTCATAGCAGTGAATACTCATATTAGGAAAACCGAGCAAGCTCAAATAAACAACCTAATGCTGAACCTCAAGCTTCTAGAAAAAGAAGAGCAGGACAAACCCAAAGCTCATACAAGGGAGGAAATTATAAAGATTAGAGCAGAAATCAATGCAATGGAGACTAAGAGAATGATACAAAAAGTAAATGAAGCAAAGAGTTGGTTCTTTGAAAGAATAAACAAAATTGACAAACCCTTAGCCAACCTTATCAAAAAAAGGAAAGAAAAGGCCCAAATCTATGCAATTAGAAATGAAAAGGGTGAAATTCCAATGGGCCCAGCAGAAATCCAGAGGATCATCAATACCTACTTTGACAACCTACATGCCAATAAGATGGAAAACACAGAAGAAATGGACAAATTACTAGAAACATATAAATTACCAAAGTTGAACAAAGAAGACCTAAAAATGCTAAATAACCCAATTTTGATCAACAAAATTAAAAACTTACGAATGATAAAAAGCCTGGGTCCTGATGGCTTCACTGCTGAATTCTACAAGACATTTAGAGAAGAATTATTGCCACTACTGTTTAAACTCTTCAGTGAAATTGAAAAGGTAGCAATATCCCCAAATTCATTCCGGGAAGCAAGCATCACCTTGATCCTAAAAGCAGAGAAAGACTCAACCGAAAAAAGAGACCTGTAGGCCAATCTCCCTCATGAACATAAGTGAATAATAAGATACTGGCAAACAGAATGCATATGATCATCTAGAAGATCATACACCCTGACCAAGTGGGATACATCCCATGGATGCAGGGATGGTTCCATGTATGCAAATCAATAAATATAATACACTATATTAACAGAGCCAAGGACAAAAACCAAATGATCATCTCATTAGATGCAGAAAAAGCATTTGTCAAAATCCAACACCCATTCATGATAAAAATCCTACAGAAAGTTGGAATAGAAGGTCTTTATCTCAACGTGATAAAAGCCATGTATGAAATACCAACAGCCAATATCATACTAAATGGTCAAAAACTGAAATCCTTCACACTAAAATCAGGAACAAGACAAGGATGTCCACTATCACCACTCCTGTTCA
>NW_004624773.1:292145-302773 GCF_000247695.1 Heterocephalus glaber
CAATTATTCATTTTAATCCTTATTTACACTTTCAGTTTCTCACACTAGAGAATGTATTGTATACCTAAAATGTACCAGTAAAAGAATTTAAGCAAAAAATAAAAATAAAAAAGTTAATTCACTGTTAGAGATAGATAAGGAGCAGTGTGTATGTGAATCTGCAAGTGTCTTCAGCGATCCTGGCTGGGATCTGGCCTCAGGTGATGCAGGCACACAGCAGTCCATGTGGCACACTGTCACTGAGGCGTGATTTTTTCTGCATGATTCTCCAAAGGGCATACTGAGGGGGCATGCATAAGCCCTATGGTATTAGATATTTAAAGCCTGGCTGGCACATCTAAGATCAGATTTAAGCCAGAAAGTGTAGTCTCTAGGGTCATTTGGAGTGAGGGATTAGCCAGAGGACAGAATGTCTTACCCATGTGGACATGTCCTACCCATGTACATTTCCCAGATCCCAAGGTGTCTCTAAGGTAACCTGGCTAAAAGGAATCTCCAAACTCCACCCACTCCCAAATCTGCTCTTCGTCTCTCATACCAAACAAATGACCCCAAAACTAGAATGCATATTGCAGTCTGTCTCCTTAACTCTCCCCTATTGTTTCTACCTCCAAAATCTGTCTGTAAACATACCTGTCTCATCATCTTCCTCATTGTCTATTATCCACTCAATGGACACCTAAATCTTTAAAACATCAATCAGACTAGCCTCCTCTGGTATAGAACCTACCAATAGTTCTGCCCTTGATTCCTCACCAGGGTCTGCTCTCTTCCTTCCCCTCACATCTCTGGTATGACTACCCACAGGTTCCCCCTTTACCCTTCTCTGTGCTTCCACTGTGCACCTGTCTTGTCCCTCCTCACCTCTAGGCTCAGATCCAGGGACTCTTTTTCAGAGATTTTTTCTCTGCTGCCTAGGCCCAAGAGGTCCACTCCTTGCTCCCTTGCTTTCCCTCATCTAATCTCATTTCCTTCATGGTATTCATTCCTGCCTGGCATGATCTTCTCCATTGATCCATGTATTTTTCCAACATCTAGAACATCCAATCCATGAGAGTAGGACCTTGTCTCTGTCCTGTTTTTCTATCCTGAATCTAGAACAGGGCCTGGCACACAGCAGGTGTTCAGCAAACACTTCTCCAATTAATTAAATAGTTGTTTCTTTCTCTTAATTCTAGTCCTTCCATGGGCCAAAGCAGTAATTAGGCAGGTGTGACACCCCCAGAGGTATAATGGAGTAGAAAGAGGTCAATAGGAATGTGGTGAAATGATGAACCTACTGGAAGATAAAAGAGATAAAACACTTGAAGTCATAAGTATGGGCAAGAACTTCTTAAATAGAACTCCTGTTACACAAGAAATACTGACAATAATCAACAAATAGGATTATATCAAATTAAAAATTTCTGTACAGAATAAAAAACAGTCAACAGAGTGAAGAGATAACCTACAGAATGGGAAATTTTTTTCTAGCTATTCCTCAGACAGAGGACTAACATCATGAATACATAAAGAACTCAAAAAAATTAGATCACCAAAAAAAAAAAAGACCCAATCAAAAATGGGCAAGTGAAATGAATAGATACTTCTCAGAAGAAATACAGATGCCCAACAAACATATGAAAAAAATGTTCAGCATCTCTGGCCCTTAGAGAAGTCCAAACTAAGACACCACTATGATTTCCTCCTACAACAGAAAGAATGACAATCAGCAAGAAATCAAATAATAACAAATATTGGTGAGACTGTAGTGAAAAATAAACCCTTCTACATTGTTGGTGAGAACAGAAAGTAGTACAACCATTATGGAAATCAGTATGGAGATTTCTCAAAGAACCCAAATTAGAAACTCCATTTACTCTTGAAATTCCCCTTCTGGGTGTCTTCCCCCAAAGAGCTAAAGACATCATATTACAGTGATACAAATACACCAATGTTTATAGCAGCACAATTCATAATAGCCAAATCTTGGAAGCACCCTGTATGTCCATCAAAAAAATGTAGTATCTATATACAGTGGAATAGTACTTGGCTATAAAGAAGGATAAATTTGAGACATTTGTACGAAAACGGATACACTGGAAAATATAATGTTAAGTAAAATAAATCAGGTACACAAGCTTCAATACCATATAGTGTCTCTCATTTGAGTAAGACAAAGTATAACTAAAAAGCAAAATAAAGGTTTGATAGATGGAAACAGAGAGATGAGTCTTTTGTAAATGGGAAGGGGTCCAAGAGTTCTAGGGCAAGAGAAAATGGGAAGGGGAAGAGGAAGTAAAAAGATTTAAGATGTGTCATGTACATGTGCCAAATAACCATAATGACTGTAAATATTATATGTTGCAAATATAAACTATAAATAATAATAATGGAATGGGGAAAGGGGATCTAGAGATTGGAGGAGGGAGGTGGGTAGGGGTGGGAAGGGAAATACAAAGACTCAACATATGTACATATATCTCCTCCTTAGGATGAATGTAAAATTCATGTATTGCAAACATGTGCTAATAAAATAAAATGTTAAAAAAATATTTGGAGGAAACTTCATGTGTATTACTTGGGATCACCTGGGAGCCCCTAATCCCCTAGTAGCAGAACTCTTCCCAAGTGTTAAAGAATGGGTCCATGTAGGGTCAGAGAGCTCGGCTAGCATTCTTGGGAAATTAGGCACAGTGAGCCATTAACCAGCTTTGGACCTGGCTGGGCAATGGCTAATTTACTGTATATACTGAAAAGTCTGAGGCAGGAGAAATAGTAGGGTGGAAGAGAAGGCAGCAAGCACAGGGGTGAGGCTCACCCTGGAAGACAAGAATAGATTCTCTGTCTGTTAACTTTTAGATCACTTAGGCAATAAACAGAGTAAATTGGGAAGGAATTTCAGCATTGAGGCCTCAGTTTCCTTTTGTGGAATTAAGAAGTTGTCTTATTACTGCAATGGCTAGTACAATGAAACACTTCTTTGATGCACAGGGGCCTGTGGGTTTCTCTTGATCAGGTTTCCATGCACTGACCCTCCTAGTAATGTGGTCTGAAGTGGGAAATACAGGCTTTGGAGCAAGCTGGAGTTTGTTTTGGCTTTGGACCAGGAAGTGTCCTTATTACTGTAGCTTCAGCAAGCTCATACAAGGAACTAGGGAGGAAATGGACAGATGGGGATTAAAGGAGAGAAGAAAACACATACAACAACTTGCGGGCAAGGTTCCACTTGTCCTACCAGAATGAAACCCCTGATGGATGACAGGAGCTGAGCTGTGGTCCCAGGAAGGGCAGGGCCTCTTCAAAGCATTCCCTCCTTGACACTCTGGTAGCCCTGGAACTCCAGCCTTCTTGCCTGCCAGCCAGAGCTGAAAGGCCCTCTGTCCCCCCAACCCACCCACCGACCCCACCCCCACCCAGGCTGGGGTTGAGAGTCAGTCCCAAGATAATGGAAAGAGCTGAGGGTTCTCCTTCAGAGCCTTTTTCCCTCCCTGGGGGAAGAGAGCCCTGACAAGGAGGTGGACAGGTCAGATTCACACAGCCAGCAAGTGGGTCCTTCCTCTCCCTGGGCTGGGAACCCATAGCTCTTTCTGTAGTCCCCTGCTACCAACCACAGGTCCATCCCACACCTTCTAAAGTGATGGTGGGAGCTGCATAGCCATGTGAAGGGAAACTAATACTATTGGAAACATGTAGGTGTCATGCAAAAGAAGCCAGGAGGAGAATTTTAAATGTCAGAAATATAGTAAAGAATGTTAAAACAACATACTTTAAAAATCTTAAAGCAGTAAATACCAAATAGTTTCTCTGGTGTGAGAAACTGAAAGTGTAAATGAGGATCAAAATGTATAATAGATAATATGAAATAGGAAGAAAAGGTCCAAAGGGGAAGAGGAAGTGGGAGGGGTAGGGGAAAGGAAAGAAGGGAGAGGAAAAAAATACAAGAAAAGGAAAAAACCAGAAATAAAGTCTTTGTAAATGGGGAGGGGTGGAGGGGTTGAAGGGAAGGCAAGGGAATAGGGAAAAAAATAAGAACCAAGATATATCATGTAAAGGTACAAATTCCCAATGATGAATGTTATCATATCACATACCTAAATATACCAATAAACTTAATAAATAAAAAAAATAGATTAAAAGGAACTCACAATTTTTTTTGTACCAGGGATCATCGAACTCAGAGCCTTGGGCTTGCAAGGCAGGCAGCAGAACCACTGAGCTAAAACCCAGCCTAAAACTCACAATTTTTAAAAAATCTTAAAGCAAAGAATAATTTTGTAAAGAAATGTCAAGTACTCAAAGTAACTCAAGATATAAAGTTAGCACAGAAGAAATCTCATTTACATTTAAGTTTCAAAATATTAGTGTTATGGTTTGAATCTTAAATGTCTCCTAGAAGCCATGTGTTGAAAGCTTAGCCACCATGATACTATCTGGAGATAGTGGAACCTTTGGGAAGTGGTACCTAGTGGAAGTTAGGTCATTGGAGTTATGTTCTTGAAAGGATATTGGACCTCAGCCCCTTCCTGTCTCTCTTTGCTTCTCTTTTGCTTTGCTTCATCCTATACACTCTATCATGATAGTTTGCCTCACACAGGCCCACAATGATGGGACCAAGTGACCATGAGCTAAAACTGTTAGCCAAAATAAACCTTTCCTTCTTAAAAGTAGATTATCTTAGGTATTTTGTCACAGTTATGGAAAGCTGACTAACACAATTAGCAAAGTAAATGTAATAGAATACAAAAAGAATCCACCACAACAAAATAAAAAAGATCTAACAAAAGAATGTAGTCATGGATCATAACATAAAATCAATCAGTGCAGTTCATTAAATTATTAGGCAAAGCAAGAAATAATCTCCTCAAAGATGCCCAGTAAATATTTCATAAAATATATTACCATGATTAATATAAAAAGCATGTGCTGATTAGGAATGAAAGAAAAGGATATGAGGATGATCTGGCTGTGACATCTGTCACCCCATTGATCATTAGGGTTGATTCAGTCTATCTGCTGGGCTAGGTGGGTGTCCCCTTCATCCCTCACTGCTCCATGGGCTTCCCTCCTGAAGCTCAGTCAAAGGGGATGATAGAAGAGGACTGTTACCCCTGACACCTTAGGAGGACTGTTTCCTCTGACAAGGGTAGATGAGTAGCTGCACTCCCCTGCTAGAACCTCCAAACAAGCTCTCAAGGAATGAAAGAAAATATCCTTAATTAGACAAAGGGGATTTTATTATAACCAACAGGAATCACTATTATAACTTTCCAGGAAACACTCAAATGGAGTACTGAATGTCTTTGAGAATTGAATGGAAAACCTAAATGTTGTCACCACAAACATAAGCATGTGAACATGTATTTGAAATTTTCTACAAAATTTGAGGGAGTTTATGGAGTGTTTAAAGCCTGTTGTGGCCTTTTTAGACATAAAAGTCATGACGTAAGGACTCTGAGTTATAGGCATGTAGGTGAGGGAAACAAACATAGGTATACATACAGTTCTAGATTTAAATCCTACCTTTGCCATCCAGCCATGTAACTGTGGGCAATTTACTTAACCTAAACTTCATACCTTAGTTTCCTTGACTGGGGCTCACAGAGGAATCCACTTGAAATGTTGCTAAGAGGATAAAGTAAGATTACTGTATGTGAAGGCCCTGGCATACAATAAGTGCTTGATAAAGTTTAGCAATTGGCTACTATTCAAAGTAGTAATATTCTTTTTGGAATAAAATAAACATTCCTAGCTCATCTGGAACATGATTTAAGCTATAAATATTGATACAGAAAAGGATCACTTTTATAGGGATGTTTTCTAACCTAGAAAGTATTAGAAAAACTGTAAGAACTAAGAAGTGTTCAATACATTTGCCTTTTTTTCTCTATAATGTTAATAATAATAAGATATAAAGGGAAATTCTACCCCGAACACAACAAAAACTTAAGAAATGAACTTAAAAATGAATGTGAATCCTTGCCAGGAAAATTAGGAAGGAAAAATAAACAGGAGTTATCCAGACTGGCAAGGAAGAAGTAATTCCATCTCTGTTTACAAATTATATATCTTGCACATAGAAGAGCCTAAGGAATACACTAAAAATTATTAAAACTAATAAATGAGCTCAGCAATTTTGTAAAATACAAGATGAATACACAAAAATCTTTTTTATTTCTGTGTTTCCAATTAATAATTTGAAAATGAAATTATGAAAACAACTCTATTCATAACATTTAATGCTTACAAATAAATTTAACAGAAGTGTGTAAGGACATGGAAAAACAAGTTTCTAGTACTAGACTATCACAACACAATACACAATGTTTCTATTATCAAACGTGTAGGAATTTCTCCCTACCAAATTATCAAGCCATTTTCTAGCAGATTTTCCAGTGGATACCAGCTAGCTGTTTTCTAACTCAGTTCCATTTTGGTGCTATAAACCTGGAGATAGTATCATATTCTATAGCTCAAGGGCTCTGCCTCACGAGACAGCTGCCACTTCAGATTATAATCAGAAATCTCAGCAGCTCATATTCCTGAATGACTACAACCCAGGGTTCTCATGACACCTTTCATAGGTTTGATTAGAGCCATTTTCTAGAATGACTCACAGAATACAGGGAAACACACTTACTGGTTTATTATAATGGACATTTCAAAGGATACAGGTGAATAGCCACATGAATACAGTGAGGTATTTGAGAAGGGGCATAGAGCTACTATGCCCTCTCCAGAAATGCTGCCTTCCAGAATAGCTATCTGTCCAGCTATCCAAAATTCCCCAACCAAATCCTTTTGGATTTTTATGGAGCTTCATTACATCAACATGGTTGATTAAATGATTGGCCATAGGTGATTAGCTTAACTGTTAGTACTTCCTCCTCCCCAGAGGCTGTAAAAGCCCCAACTTTAAAATATATAGAAGAAAACATAGGGATAGGCACCACCACAGGGTCCCACACAGGATCCAGGATCGCACAATTGGGTATGGTGAAGAAGAGTAGAGAGTGGGTGCTGGAGAGAAAAGAAAGCATAAGGCTGCAGGGCAAGGAAAACAGGCTGGCATCCAGTACATCTGCCACAAGTGCAGGCCCCACTTCTGACCCCAGTGACTGCCTCTGCCAGGTTTTCTGGATTGACTGACAACACAGTGTTGTTGCAGTGCTTCAGAAGAGTTCAACAGTTCTAAGAATTTTTTTCTAAAGTTTCCAAGACTTTATTTGATTCCAAAACCAAAGCAATAAACTACTTTCTGTGGACAAAAAAAGAAAACATAGGAGTAAATCTTTATGACTTTAGATTTGATGGTGGATTTTAAGTATAATACCAAAAGCTTAAGCAACAACAAAAAATAGATACACTGAACTTATCAAAATTTTAAAAATTGTGTTTCAAGGGGCACTCTTCAAAAAGTAAAAAAAAAAAAAACACCAAATGAGTGAAAATATTTGCAAATCCTATATATGATGAAGAACTTATATCTAGAATATGAGAAGAACACAGCCCAATAATAAAATGATAGTCCAACAAAAAACAGGCAAAGGATCTGAATAAACATTTCACCAAAGAAGATATACAAATACCCAGTAAGCACAGGAAAAGATGTTCAACAACTTCCAGAACTGCCTGTCATACCAGTTACTTAGAAGGCTGAGGCAGGAGGACTAGGAGCAAGTTTGAGGCCACCAGGGCACTTACGAGAGCCTGTCTCAAAAAGGAGGGGTGGTGTTAGGGGTTCAGTGATAGACCACTTGCTTAGAGTGTGCAAGCACTTGGATTCAAGATTGGTATTAAAAAAAACAAACTCAAACCAGACAAATTAAAATCCAAAAGATTTTCAACATCTTCAGTCATTAGGGAACCGCACATCAAGATCACAGTGAGATATCTATTGGAATGGATGTGAGTAAATCAGATAACAACCAGAATTAGCCAAGATTTGAAGAAACTGAGATTCTCACCAAAAGGTGGGGATGTAAAATGTAGTGATCACTTTGGAAAACAGTCTAATGGCTCTTTAAAAAGTTAAACATAAGTTTTAGTATTTGACCCAGCAATTCTATTTCCATGAAAATTAAAGTATAGCTACACAAAAACTTGTACATGAATATGCATAGCAGCCTGACTTATAATAGCCAAAAGGTGAAAACAAATACAATGCTCATCATATGACAAATGGATAAACAAAATGTAGTTGATTTATACTTGGCAATAAAAAGGAATGAAATACTGATACATATTTTATACATGATTAAATCTTAGAAAAAGCATGCTAACTGAAAGAAGCCAGACACAGAAAGTGACCTATGAATCTATTTATATAAAATGTCTTGAATAGGAAGATGGGAA
Source organism: Heterocephalus glaber (assembly GCF_000247695.1). The sequence goes on from NW_004624773.1 coordinate 300,480, forward strand.
GTAGATTGTTAAGAGAGCTAGTAGATTGGGGATGGAAAAGTACTAGCTTAAGGATACAGGCTCTCTTATTAAGAAAGTGAAAATGTTCTGTATCTGAATGTGGTGATGGTTGCACAACTTTGTGAATATACTAAAAAGAATTGGATTATGCACTTTAAATGAATGAGTTGTATGATATGTAAATTGAATCTTAATAAATGTGTTACCAAAAAATGAAGTAAATGTACAAAAGGTGAAAAAAGCAGTAATAACAAAAGTCAGTCAAGGACATTTAAAAAAGAATTAAATAAATAGTGATTTTTAGTTTTCTGGAAAAAAGACTCAACATTTTAAGGATAGCAATTTCTTTTAAAGTCATCTACAAATTCAAGTTCATTAAGAATTCTAATGGAAGTTATTTGGAATTTGATAAATTTATTCTAAGTTTCATGGAAAAGAATAAATGTTTAAAAATAGTATAGACATTTTATAAATAAAGAACAATGAACATTGTCTTTTTGGATGTAAAAACATATTATAAAGCTACAGTGATGAAAAGAATCTTGCAGAGTGCAGGAAAAGACAAAAGAACAATGAAGGAGAACAGAGAAACAAGAACCAGCCTCCTACATATGATAATGGTGGTAAAGATAGCATTCCAAATTAGTGAGATGGATTATTTGTTAAATAATATTGAGCTTCCTGCCCAAATCATATAAGTCAAATTTCTTCTACATGCCATGCATCAAAATAAATAAATGAAAAGTTGTGAAAAATAAACCTTAAAGGAATTAGAAGAAGATGTAAGAAACTAATTATGTAAACTTGATATAAGGAAGTCCATTGTCAGCCAGCTAAAGAGAGGTTAGATAGATTTGTTCATGTAAAAAATAAAATTTCCACATGGCTAGAGGCCTTCAGTTTAAATGATGGAGTGAAGAGGAGGTGAGCCACTCAGGCCACTGTCCCACCACCCCAGAGTGCCAAGGAGCAAAGCCTCACCCCAGTACAGAGGAGGTGAGCCTCTTGGGCCACTATACCACTGCCCCAGAGCACCAAGGAGCAGAGCTCCCCTGCAGCACACAGGAGGTGAGCCACTTGGGCTGCCTTACCACCCACCCAGAGCACCTAGGAGCAGAGTTTCCAGCCCCCAGTGCAGAGGAGGTGAGCTGCACAGGCACCAGCACCCCCTTCCTGTGACTGTTCTGAGCCATTACCTGGATCCACACCACAGAGTTGCAGGAGTCACAAAAGACATTGTTCTGAGCTCAAGAAGATAGAGCAGAAGTGAACAACAGAAAGAGGGCCTCCCTGAGGCTCCTTGATGAAAATTAAAGCCCACCAGAAAAGTGAAGAAAATTGCTGCAATAAAGGCACACCAGACCACCTTAGTTGGGGAAGCAGCAGTGTGGACCAGAGTGGCATGGCTGCAAGCAGATCCCAGCCAGGGCTCCACCCTGACCCCAGAGGCTGCGTCACACTAGCCCAAGTGAAGGATCCACCTGGAAAAGAGCTGCACAGGCACACAAGCAACAGCCAGAGGTTCACCCCAATGCCATTGGTAAGTGTGTGAGACCCTAGCTCACAACAGGAACTGAGGTGCACAGCCCTCAGCCAAAGGCCCTCCCAGACAACAGGTATATAGGGGCCCTAGCAAGAGGCACACCTAGATACCATCCCAAGCGTGCACAGGCCCCAGCCAGAAGCCCACCCAGACAACAGGTCAGCTCAGGGATCCAGAAGTCCATCTTTTTGAACACAGGAATTTGTGTACTGGTGAGCAACAGAGAAAAGGCTGCTCTGTGGCTTGCTGAGAATTGAAGACAACTGAGTGAGGAAAAAGTTGCCTCAATAAAGGCATAGCAGGCTGTGTCTGTTGAAATGAGAAGACACGTAAACAAGTCTCCAAACCAGACTTCCAGATCACCTAAGGCAACCCCCAAAGGGAAAGGAGGTGGAACAACCTGTTAATCAACCACCTGGACTCCCCGAACTGGTAACAAAAGAGGATCTGGAAAAAATGAAATCAGAAATAGTTTCTCAGATAACAGCAGAAATTGTGCCCATAGTGCAAGACATGATTCATAACTCTAGAGCAGACCCAGATAAGAAAAATAGAGGAGCTAAGGAACATGATGGAATCCCAACAGGAAATAAGTGGAATCCAGAAAACAGATGCAAACAGATTTCCAGGAGATTAAAAACTCCATTGAAAGTTTACACAATAGGGCCGGGGATTTAGCTCAGTGGTTTCACGGCCTGGTGCACAAGCACAAGGACCCGAGTTCGATCCCTGGTACCAAAAAAAAAAAAAA
>NW_004624773.1:327665-388489 GCF_000247695.1 Heterocephalus glaber
CCGAATAGTTTCTCTCGTGTGAGAAATTGAAAGTGTAAATAAGGATGAAAATGATTAAAATGAATAATTGATAATTTGAAATAGGAAAAAGTCCAAGGGTTTGGGGATGGTGGGAGGGGAAGGGGAAAGGGAAGAAGGGAAAAGAAAAATTATGAGAAAGAGAAAAAATGGAATCAAAGTCTAAGTAAATAGGGAAGCATGGATGGGGTGAAGGGGGCACAGGTAATGGGATTAAAAAATAAGAACTAAGATACATCATGTTGTGGTACACTTACCCAATGATAAATGTAAATGTATTTTATATCTAAAATGTACCAATAAGTATATATATAAATAAAAAATAAATAAAATAAAAAACATGGTATTCAGGGTTCTTCCTGGTCTGTTTTCACCCCACAGTGTTCCAGATTCTTATAATGGGCAAAATCTGAATCAGGCCATTGGCTATTGGTCCTCCTTCCCCCAGGGCATGGTGAGAAGAGAAGCAGAGAGCTTTTTCTATCTTCCCACGGCAGGAGTGCCATGACTCTTACTCAAGGAGACCTTAGGGGGAAGAGCAAGGTTGTTCTTGAGGAGGGATGGGCCCAAGGAATCTGTCTTCTTCCAGGAAGCAGGCAATGGGTCAGGCTGTGTGGTGAGTTTCTGCAACTAGACAGTGGTTGGCAAGGCTTGGATTCTTCGAGGGGAGAGTACAGCAGAGCTTCATAAGGTAGAGACAAATTTTGCATGAGACTTGGGTCAGTCCAAGGCCTGGCAGGGATAGCCACTGGAAAAGGTACCAGAAAAGAGTATAAAGAAGGAACTGATGGTCTGCAGAGTGCAGGCAGCAGGCAAGGAAGTCCTAGAATCACCCTCTGGCATGATGGACAAAGGAGAGGAAGATACCTCCCCAAATGAGCCCATAGTGTCAGAGTGAGGGCTGGACAACTCCTGACTTGTATTCCCCACTTTCCTGATCTCCAGTGTCAGAGCATACCACATCCAGCATCAATGTAGCCTGGTACTCATGGGAGGGAGGCTGATGAGGATGGGAGCCCAGGAGTGTTGATGCCTGTTGAGTGCTGACTGTATGTCAGGCATGATTCTGTGGGTTTCACATTATGAATTCACTCAATAAACACACATTCCTGTTAGCAAATAATTATTTATGATCCTATTTTATAGAAGAGGAAGTTGAAGCATCATCTTTGCTGTGCACCTGGGAAAACCAAGGCACAGAGAGGGTTAGACCTTGTCTGAGGAGAGTAAACTGGTATTTGAATCTAGAGAATGTGGTATCAGAAAATGTCCCCCTATCATCTTCCCCTGGGCAAGCCTGGGTGGGGGCTCAGGGGTTATTCCAAGGGAATCTGCCTCCAAAGGTCTTGAATAGCTGAGATGTCCTTATTTTTACCTTCCACTTCCACTCCCTTGAAAGCCCTTAGTCCTTCCAGACTTTTCTGCCTTCTGCACCTGCTCAAGACTCCTGGTTCTATGCAGACCTCTCAAGCCTCCCCAAACTCACAGCTCTTCTTATTTGTCCTTACACACAGCCTGAACCAACTCTTCCCATGGATGCCCTTTGCCTACAGCAACATTTCCCAGATTTTAGCCATTTCCCTTGTCAAGGTCATGATTTTGCCCATGTACTTAAACCACCTGTATTAATATGTACTTAACCTTGTTCTTCAAATCAACTTCCTTCTTGAATATATTTGAAAAGAAATCTCATATTGCTCCCACAAATAGAAAACCAATACTTTCCTAACCAACCTTAAAATAAATAGAAAACTATTCAAATGTAAAAGATTCACCCAGGGTCCCCCTATAACTGGGACTTTCCTTCATAGCACCATTTGAAATTATACGTTTATATTTGTGATAATGTACGTGATAGGCTGTGAACATTCAATCTTTCAATGATGACTATAAGCAAACAGATAAATAGCCTGAGATGAAGAAAAAGTACTGAAAAATGTACTTCAGGTCTAGACAAAGGTCAAAAGACCTCTTCTTATGAGATGCAGGTTAAATAGATATTTTCAAGTTGATTGTCACCTGAAATAACATTGGCAGCTTCTCCAAAGCCTTGTTCAATTTTTTATTTACTTGTGAGTTGTTTGTCTCCTTCACTATGACAAATACCTCAAATAATCAACTTTTAAGAGAAAATGGTTATTTTGGCTCATGGTTTTAGAGGTTTTAGTCTGTGGTCTATTGGCCCTGTTGTTTTGGGTGAGACAGTACATCATTGTGGGAGTGCATGGAGGAAGTAGAAGAGAAAGAGGAGGGGACCAGGTTCCCAGTATCCCCTTCAGGGGCATGCGTCCAGTGACCTAACTTCCTTCCACTAGGCTCTGTTTCCTGAAGATTCCACCTATATATTTCAAACTATATCAAAATCCATTAAGGAAGGGTTTGGGGGTTTTTGCTGTTGTTGTTGTTGTTGTTGTTGTTGTTGTTTGGATGGGGGTGGTTATAGCTACTAGATGAATTTTCACTGCCTGAATGAGCATGACAAGTTTCATCTTTCCCTGTGTTCTTGAGAAGTCAGGAGGGCTCTAGTCAGAGCTACAAGATAGATTCTATTATTAATACAGAGATGGGATTATATTTATTAACAGAATGAAGTTTTAAGGTTATTTTTTCTGGTCAAATCCATTTACCTTTGCCCTTCTTGTTTTAGTCTTTGGTTTCATGTTTAATAAGCTCTCCCTTCCCCCCAAGATTACATAAATATTCAAGGAAATATGCTTCTAATGTTTTTATGGTTTCATGTTACTTTTGAATCTTTAATCCGTCTAGAATAAGAAACAGAAATCTAACTTTATCTCATTTCAAGGGGCTGGCCATTTGCCCAAACTATTTATTGAAAAAGACCTGCACTTGCTCACTGATTTGAAAGGTCATCTTTTCATGTATTAAATGTTTGTATAACTTTAAGTTGACATGGAGATTTCCTATTTTGTTTCATTGAGCTCTTGCATCACAAATTCAAGGTTTAAAAGATTTTAGCATTATTATCTAATAGGATAAATCTCACTCCTCACCTACTTTATTTTCTTTTCAAATACTTCTTGCTAAAAAGTGGGCATCTTTATAATAATATGTCTTTCTATCTGGAGCCACGTTATATCTCTCCATTTACTAAATGGTTTATATGTTTCAGGTAAGAATTAGGGATTTCTGACTTTAGGTCATGTGTGTGTTGCCTTGTTTAGTTTATTCCTAGGAACTTCTAATTTCTTATTGAATTGTGAATGGGATCTTTTTTCCCCCAATATATTTTGTTGCAGCTATTTTGGGGCATTTGGCAAGCCACAAGGTTTTGTATATTTATTTTGTAACTGGCTACTTACTGAATCTCTTTTCAATTGGAATAGCTTCTTTCCCCCTGTGGCTTTCTTTGGATGTTTTACTTCTGTATACTTTTGTGCCACTGACATTCTGGGGAGATGTCTTTTACACTGCAGCTTGGAAAAGAGACACTTCATCCTCCATGCACATTCAGGAACCCATCTCCAAGCAAAATATTTTTTCCATGAAGGACCTTGTTTTACGTCAGTTAGTATTTTGGTCAAGAATTACAGAGTGTACTTCACAACAAGTTAAAAACACTGCTTTTTAAACACCAGACCTTTCCAACAAGATCAACAACAAATGTGTTACTTTTCTCACACCTTGGACATGTAGGAAAATGTGTGCTTAGGGAGCTGGCCCAGTGCCCGCCTGGGGAAGGTGCCAGGCTGGATGAATGCTTTGGGCAGGGGCTCAGCTTGCTCTTGTTTGCTGGACTTTGAATAGCTACTAAGAGTCTCTCTATAGCTCATGGGCACCCTGTGTCCATGGACTGCAAGCCAAGGCAGCTGGCAGAGTTTACCCAGGGGGATGTCTCTTTGCGCAGTGCAGAGAGAACTGCGTGAGTCTGCCCACTGTGTGCATTGCTGCATGTTTTGTTTGCATCATCTCACTTCGGAGCCATGTAACTAGATGAGGAAAGTGCCACTTTCAGAAGAGGAACTGCAGGCAACATGTACTTAAAGCAGTTTTGGCCAGGCTCCATGGCCTTTCAAGGACAGAACTTGGACTTTGCTCTCAGAACCTGTATTGCTGAGGACCTTGAGCTTTTTTTAAAAAATGTGAGTTATACTTATCATTATTTAACTGTATTTGAAATTAAAACAGAAAGAATGTTAAAACACAAAAACACATGGCAAACCTCTCATCAGCCATCATAGCTAACATCATCACATCTTGTGCCCAAAGTTGCTGCTGTACTCTCAAAAGCAAATGAGGGCTGGGGATTTAGCTCAGTAGTTTCGCCACCTGCTGCGCAAGTGCAAGGACCCGAGTTCGACCCCCAGTACCAAAAAAAAGGCAAATGAGTGTGAGGAAAAACAAGTAGTATCAAAGTATTATCACTTTGAAGACTCCTTGAAAACCCCCCTCCAGGGGCTCCAAGACACTCTGGACTACTTTGAGAACAAGTTAGTACTCTAAACTCCTTAGAATAGGGCTTTTCTGAGAACAACACCTTAGAGTTTCTGTGTTGAAAGGATGAGTTCAGATGAGCCAGTTCTAATCAGGACACTGCAAGGAAACTTCTGTGTGTGGATAAGGTTCTTGGCGCTGGCTCTACCCTACCTGTTGCAGCCTAATGAGGGAGATGCCAAGAAAGACCATGGTTGCCTATTGAGACTGAGAGAAAGAAAAAGGCTTGCCCAAGATCACATAGCTGGTGAGTGGCTTTAGGAGGCTGAGCAGGCAGTGACTTGCTGGGATGACTGTCAGTGACTTCCTAGCCCTTACTATCCCATAGGGAGGCCCTTAGCTAATGTTTTGTCCTGATGTTTGTTGGACCAAGCAGGGTCTGTCAGGGCTCACTCTTTTCAACTCCTTCCATCACTCAGCGAACATTTAAGCGTCTGCTCTGTACTCTGCAGGTTAATCCAGGAGGCAGGTATTAACTAATGGTTGAACAAATATGGAACACCAGCCTGTACAAAGTGCATTCATCTCTCTGGCTTTTGAAAGAGGGCCTCTGCAGTCCAGCCATCCAGTTTTCCCCCACCCCATCCAATGCCCCAACCGCCACCCTTTTTTCCTGCTGTTTCTTCTGCTGAGGTTACTTGCAGCCCCTCTTTTACTCCCCAGCTCCATAGAGATGTCCTCAGAAACACACAACAGAGCACTTGAACCCTACCCCTAGCCAAGGCCAACAGGACCTGGAATTAAGTCATGTTTTCCTTCTGGTCCTTCCCTACCTCCAGGATATGGCTGTAGGAAGTATCTCTCACCACTTGTCCCAGTCATGTTGGTCATCTCCCCCAACCACACTCAGCTTCCCCATCCCGCTGGTTTCCCTTCCCACTAGGACCTGGCCAGGTTTTCCCCATCTGTTCTTGTTGCCACCATCGTAGGGTAGGGAAGGGAGCATGTTCTGTCACTGCACATGTCATATTGTCTTATCAGCCTGGTGTTGACCCAGCCTGACCCACTTCCCATCTCCACACTGAGTAAGTCCCCTAGCACAGGTGAGAGACAGGCCCTGTTCCGAGGGAAGGCACAGCTCAGAGGGGAGACCAAATCCCCTCAAGGCATGGGATGATACCTGCAGTGTTGAGTCAAGTGGCAGGGACCCAGAGATCTTTGGAGGAAGATGGACCTGATGTAAGGGACATGTGAGCCAGGTCCTCCTCAGAGGCAGCTGCTACTGTTGTCCAAGGGTAAAGGAGGTATAGTACCAGACAGGAGAAGAAATGGTTCATCTCCTTATCTCTCTGAGTCCTAGTTGCCTCATTTGTAAAATAGGAGTGATTATCCTACCAGGTAGGAGACCAGTAGCCAAAGAACTTGATATTTTTGTGTTGCCCAAAGGCTGCCTGGCTACTTTGAACCCCACCTCTTTCAGCCTGCTAAACCTTGGCCCTTTTCCTAGCCACAGCCACAGGGCCTCAGGGAAGAGAGCGAGCTGCTTCAAGCTTCTTCAGTCCCCAAGGTTCTGGGCTATACAGTCCTGTGTAGAGGGTAAATCCAGCCAACCACAGGCGCCCCTCCAGGCAAACTTCCGCAGAATCCTGGGCCATGCTGCTCAGTAAACAGCTCATGTACTCTTTGCATTTCAGCTGCTGGGGCCTGTGCCAGGGTGTACTGGAGAACACACAGCCTGGAGCCACAAGAAACCCTTTTTTCTTCCCTTTTAATCACTAACTCTCCACTTTATCCCCCCTCTCCTTGCTTTTGGGAATGTTATGAATGGAATGTATGAATTCCAGCCTAAGAGCACAGACAGGAATGCAGGCCCTGGTGACCTCCCTACTCAGGACTGCCCCACAGTGCCCCAGGCTTTGATCTAGGGAGCCGGCCCTTCTTGCTAGATACAGACACTTAGAGGGACTCAGCCTGACAGCTGCCATGAGAGATTCAGAGGGTGAGCACCTGGCAGTGAGATGGTGAGTGATGTGAGGCCAAGAGCACACATGCTGCCAGTACACTTCTGGGCCATACTCACACCTGTGCCCAAGGGATCCCCACACAAGCACCCATAGTACCGGATGCAAACACAGTAGAATCTGCACACAGAAACATGGTAAGTGGGACATGCACACGCTGCTATAAACACACACATACCATGCTCTTCACCAACATCTACCTACAGTAGAGGGCAACTATATACAAAGAGAAATGCACTCATGCCAGATGCTTACACACTATGAACCCCTCACATATGTAGCACAGCAATGAACAGACAAAACATACTAGGATATACATCTACATCAAAGAATCACATACATACATGCCATAGTCTATTTACATAGGCACACAGCAGAATGTGCACACACAAGAGACCCTCAAATACAACTTCTATCTCCTTAGTGGACAGGTGGATCCACAGATGGCCTGAGGTACTGGACACAGCATGCCAGTCTGTGGTTTCCTGGAAAGGCCCCAGAAAGGGGCAGCTTTGATTCTTTCTGGCCAAGTATCCACAGCCCCAACCTAGCTTCTTAAGACTGAGCCCCCTAGCCCCATGGTGATGGGCTAGGAAAATGTGCATGGAGATGTTGGAAGGTATAGGCTGGGTGGCTCCTTCCTTAAGACCTTGTGTTTGTGCATTTCTGTTTGTTTTAAAGACTGGAAGATGTTGCCTGGAGAACTGGAGTGCCAGTAAGTCCCCTGGGTGTGACTCAGAAGGGTTGGCCCTCCCCACCCCAGGTCCTGGTTGAGGATGGCTACTGGCCAGCCTTGGTGTCCATGCCAGCTCTAGCACCTCCACAGCATACTCCCTCTGAATACTGTGCTGTCCCATGGAATACAGAGTAAACACAAGCCTACTGGTTTCATAGGAACCATAGCCTCTTGCTAAACCTGGCATTCATTCATTCATTCATTCACCTATCCATCCATCCATCCAGGAAGGAATTCTTTGCTGAGTCCTTCCAACAGGCCAGGCACTGAGCCCCTCATCTTTTATGTTGGAAAAATGAGAAAAATTGGGCCTTCCTTCCCACCAAGCAGTAATTCCTGGAGCTGAGTCTACTTGCCTCCTTTTGACTAGCCTGTGAGCCACAACTGCTGAAATTCTTTCACTATCCTTCTTTATGGCCACCTGATTTGTCTTTCTCAGAGTCCTTCACTGTTTGTGTTAGGCCCTAGAATAGTTTGCTATAGGAAGCTCACCAGCTCACACCAGGAAGCCTCCCCCACCTATACTCCATGCTGCTTAGTTCAGTGTAGCCTAAAAGTATCAGAGGGATTGGCAGCAACCCCAGTGGATTAATTCCCTTAACTCAGAACTTTTGGTGTATGTGTACATTTTCAGCGGAAAGGGGCAGAGTATGCAAGTTTGGGGAGAAAAGCCTATTGAAATGACAATGTGCATAAACATCAGGTTCCTTTTAAATGAATACAGCTTGAAATATCTCAGATGCTGAACTTGCGAAGCCCAAGGAAACAACTTTATACATCTGTTCATTATGCGTCCCTGAGAGACACTACTGTTTCCAGCTGCTAGATAGTCTTCAATGGTATGTGTGTGAGAAGGATTCCATTTGTAGAGCTCAAATAGGACAGAAACCTTAATCCACTTCACTCTTCCTAGATGCCATCTCTTAGATGTTTATCCCTAGAACACAACAGGCCCTTCTGATTTGCATTTCATTATCAACTTTGTCTTTCCTTATTGCATGTCCAGCTGCAGGCTTAGGCCCAGCACCCAAGTGACCTCAGACATGGTTCCTTCAGCTCCTAAGCCATTTCCAACTCAGGTTCATTGAGTCAGGTTTAGAACACCTATATTTCTGGTCACTAGTATCTACACTTACATATTTCAGTTTTCCACTCTTGATTTGTTTTAATAATAAGATAGTGCACCAAGACCTGCAAAGAATGGCATACCTCTTATATGTATGCAGAGTGGTGCTGTGGGTTCGCTAACCATGTTCACTTTCCAGTGGAGTGCAAGTGTACAATTGGGTACTAGGGAAAACAGGTTAGGAGTGTCAGGCTGAGTGGACCAGAACACAGGTTCTGAGAGAGTTAGGTACAACTCAGAGTCTGCTCCTTCTGGGAAAATAGGAAATCCTGGGAATCTGACTGAAAGGAGAGAATACTCTGGTATATTATCTGTAGATTATACTGGCCCAAGGCCTTGTGCAATCTGGCCAAGTGCATACCAACATCCGGCCCTTCAACCCAGATTCCTGTCTCCTCAACCTTCTGCTCCCACAGACTGCTTTTGCATGGCACACTCCAGTTTACATAGTTCATCTCTGTTATCTCTTCTTAGGAATACATTCGGGTCTCCACATTCATAGGTTCAGTATCCAAGAATTCAACTAACAAAGGATTCAACTAACTTGGTTGAAAGTATCTGGGGAGAAAAAAAATGTGTCTGTACTATACAGGTATATGCTGTTTTTTCTTGTCATTATTTCCTAAGCAATACAGTATAACGACTATTTACATAGTATTTACATTGTATTAGGTATTACAAGTCATCTAGAGATTGTTTGAAATATATGGGTAGGTTCTACGCAAATACTATACCTTGTTATATGAGGGACTTGAATATATGTGAATTTTGGGATGGAGGGGGTAGTCCTGGAACCCTGTGGATACTGATTGATATGACTTTATAAAGTATTATCATCTGTATTTTAGAGATGAAGAAACTTGGTACCAAAAGATATGAGAGGCTTGCCAAGATCAAATACAACAATGGATTTAGTAAAGGGACTGGAGATAACTGGAATAAGATGCTATAACCAAGAGCCAAAACTTGCTGGGCTGGTCTCAGTTCATTTTGCCTCCAGACTGAGAATCACTTCAGGGCTCTGGCTCCTCCTTCTCTTCTGTCTAGCACTAGGGGCCAGGAGGATGCTTTTAAAGGTGAGAGATGCCTCACTGCTAGAGCGTCTTAGGAACTCCAGGTGTATCCTTTCCAATCCTCTCCATTGATAAAGACCCATCCTGAGATCCCACTTTCCAGGAAGATTTGCCCCTTTTCCCCCAATACCCATAGTTCTTCATTCCCAGAATGTGGGGGCTAAGAAGGAAGAGCTGCCTGTGAAGTAAGGCATCCCAACTTCTCCAGTTCACTAGGAGACTTTTCCTTTCCTCTTACCAAAGATGTTGGCCAGGCAGAAGGTGAGGACCCAGAGTAAGAGCATAGACATTTTGGGTGGATTCTAGCTCTCCTTGGCCTTGGAGAAGGGCCAAGGATGAATATGGATATGTTAGGTCTTGAGCCAACTTATTATAGTTATACAGAGATGGAGAAATTAGATGCATTAGAATTGCTTTTGAGATAACACTGTATTTCTTTCAAAGAAATAGCCCTCTTGGATGTAGGGCATCTCCAGGGCTTACCCAGATCCTAGCAGTTGGTCGATAAGGATCTTCTAAGGAGAACTAGTTCTCTTACTCTGAGCATCACATGATGGATGCTAGTGTGAAATTTTAGAAACCAGAGTGAAGTTGAATTGCTCTGCATGGAAGGAAAGTGATGGACATTAGAAGGAGAAATGGGAGAACACACTGCCTGAAGGGAGTTGAAAAAAATCAAACAGTACTAAGAGAAATGCTTTTGTGACATCTGAAGTTGAAGGCAAAGTATTATATATAAACCAGTTTCCTTCACCTAGAAAATCATCTTCATTCATGCTTCCAACATTTATAGATGGCTTTGTTACCCTGAGTTGTTCAATACAGGTCTGGGCGAGGGTGAGTGCCAGCTTTGGAATTTTGTTTAGGTTATGGTAAAAGCCTTACAGATCAGTTTGCTGCATGGAGTGAAAGCAAGGCTGAATCTTAGGATTGTGTGCTTAGCTGACTTATGCACTGCTTTTTTTCCCTGGCCATACTTTGAGGGAAATTCTGTCACCTATTTGCTTCGTGACTCTGGATGAGTTCCCTAACCTATTTGAGTCTTAGTTCCTTCATTTGTAAAGTGGAGAGTATGTTAGTTTCCTATGGCTGTACTATAGTTTGGATATGAAATGTCCTCCAAAGGCTTGTGTATTAAAGGCTTGATCTCTATCTGTGGTACTTTGCGGAGGTAGCGGAACCTTTAAGAACTGGGATCTAGTGGAAGGAACTTTGGTCTTGGGGACATACCTTTGACGGAAATATTGGACCCTTGCCCCATCTCTCTTGCTCTCTGCTTCCTGGCTTCCATTAGTTGGCCATTTTTCTCTGTTATGCACTGTCTACCATGATGTTCTGCCTCACTATAGTCCCAAAGGGAATGGGGCCAAGTAATCGTGGACTGAAACTTCTGAAATGGTGATCCAGAATAACTTTTCTTCCTTAGAAGTTTATCTCAGGTATTTTGACATAGTTGACAGAGTGCTGAATAATAAGCTGCAATAACAAATTATCAGAAACTTAGTGGCTTCAAGCAACATAAATTTTTTTTCTCTTACAGTTCTGGAGATTGGATGTATGTAGTGAGTCTCCCTGGGCTGAAGTCAAGTTGTTGGCAGGGCTTGTTATCAATCTCCTGGCCTTTTCTAGCTTCCAGAGTCCTCCTGCCTTCCTTGGTGAATGGCCCCTGCCACCATCTACAAAGCCAGCAATGGCCATCAACTCTTTCTCACATTCCTACTGGCTGACCCTTCTCTGCTTTTCATATCTAAAGGTCCTGGTGAACACCTTTGGCACATGCAGATAACCTAGGATAATCTCCCTACCTTAAGGTCATTTGATTAGTAAACATAATGCGATTATATACAGCTTTCATCTCCTTTTGCCATATAATATAACTTATTTACAAGTTCAGGAGATTAGGACACAGACATCTTTCAGGGGCAACTGTTCTGTTTGCCACAGGGAGGAGAAGTAAATTAACAACCAAATGTTTCTCAAGCAAAAGAGAGTCCAGCCACAGCTCAGAGAGCAGACTCACTAAGTGACACTGCATGGAGATAAAAAGTGGACTGCATCCATTGACTGACGATGGCCAAAGGCCAGTTAGGAATGATGATATTGTCAGGAGGTGATGTTGGTGAGGTCTCTCCTTGACACTGGAAAAATAACTGGCACACAGATTCAGGAAAAGGTATAGGGACTTAAATGGACTGGGATTTTGGTAAAATTAAAATAGGAAATGGAGAAAGATTAATTTGATTGATAAATTGGATTTAAAATTATCTGTGCACCTATATGGGCTAGAAATAGTCCTTGCTGCATATAGTTAAGGGTTTCGTTTTTTGAGATAATCTGTAACTTAACTGTGATCATCTTCTAGCTGATTTTATTTTCCAATGTCCTGTGTTTCACCTCAAAGGTAGTTCTGGGTAGACTTCAGGGCCAGCCTTCAAGGGTCCTATGAGTAGCCCCAAGGCTGCTCTGCTTAACAGCAAGTCCTGGATTTGCAGACAGTCAGCTTGGGGATCCAGAGGGCTCATTCCCCTTAGAAAGACTGTAGAAGGCTGAATTTTTCAGGCCTTTTCTGCTGGAGCCTCTGCCTGGGAGACCCCCATTCTATGAAGGGCTGGCCCAGACCCTTTCTAAAGACTTGTGGCATACATGGGCCAGACAGAAAGGGGTGGGTGGCACTGAAAGGAGCTCAGATACCTCAGGCCTTGCTCCTAGCCCTGTAGATCTTGTACCCTGTTACATCTTGCCAGAGGATAGTTACTCAAGAGCCAGTAGAAAGCTCTGGATGTGCTGAGTATGCACTGGCCTGGCCTCTGAGATGATGCAATCCCACTGTTCTTTGTGTAACTGAGATGAAATGGTTCTCAGGAGGGGCACATGTGGGCTTCCCATTATCTGCACACTAATCTGGGTCAATATCAACTATACACACTTAAGAGGAGAGCCTGGATTTTGAGGGGAAGCAAGACTGAAATCTTGTTTTACCAGGCAGTACAGGCCCTGTGAATCCAGCAGAGGCCAAAGAGGGGGAGGGAGAGGAAGAACAAGAGCAGAAAGAGGAGGTAAAGGAGAAGGAAGTGGAAGAGAAAGAGGATAAGCAGGTGGAAGAAGATAATGAGTAGGAGGAGGAGAGGAAGAAAAAGGGAGGGAGAGGGAGAGGAACAAGAGGAGAAGCAGTAGAGGAAAAAAGGGAGGAGGATGTAGTGTCCTGGCTGAGTGTTTACCCCTTTTAACAACAGCCCTATGGGCAGGGGCCAGGATGGAAACTTGGCACCTCCTGTCCCATAGTAGGTCTCTGTCCTAGATCTCTGCTCTCATCCTGAGGCTGACTCTAGGGTGTAAAAATAGATATGGCTCATGCGACAAAGTCTTGAAATCCATGGCTGAGCTAAATAAACAGTGATCTGATCCAACAGTGGAGGAAAACTCAGTGGTGTGGACTTTGCAAGGCCTATTGCCTTCAGTGTAACAACTTCTTAGGATCATTTCCATGGAACTTTTGCCTACTTAGGATCTTTTTCCATGGCACTGTTCTGTGTCCCAAAGATCGTAGAACCTAAGCCCTGGCAGCAGTGCCATGGCCTCTGCAAGAGATTTTCAGCACACCAATCTGTTCAGGGTCCTTGCAGCACTACACTGTCCCCTGCTGGTCAGATCTATGAGATCCCTCTGAAGGTCATTAGATAGGTGCCTGGTAACCAGGCCTCTGACCTGTCTTGAAGAAGCTTTCTGCTTTTCAGCAAAAGATGGAGAGATTTGCCAGTTACAGACCCATCTTTTCATATTTCTATATATTTTTCAGCCTTTGTAGATGTTTACCTAGAGTCAGTGAGAAGAGGAAACACAGTAATGAGCTGCATAATGATGTTTCATGTATGTGACTGTGGTTCTGTCACCAGCCTGGATCTGCGAGTTCCCCAAGAATGAAATAAGGAAACTTTCTCACCCTTTTGAAAGTATGCAGTTTGCTGAGTCCTGTCTCAGAAAAAGAATTTTCAGGATGTTTTATTAAAAGAGACATGAAAAGGGTTTATTTTAGGATAAACTGAAGAGTGGAGTACAAGTGCTCAACGAAGATGAGACTCATTATAAGCGCGACTAGGGTACATTTAAGGGAGTGTCTTTGAGACAGGTATTTGAGGATGTGTATTCTCACTGTTATGCTACAAAGCAAGCCATCTACATGTGTTTGAAGTTGAGATATACTTCCCACCAATACTGCTGTTTCCTGAGGATGGAGGAAGCACAATTTACAGGTGGAAAGGACAGATTAAGGGCCCTGATTTACAGGATTATTGTAAAGGACTGTTAGGAATATTTTGTTGAGTGAGTTTCCTGGAGGGGAAAAGGGCTCTAGTGACTTTTGTGTCTTGAAGGTGCAGTTTTCCTTAAAAGTACAATTTTAAAATGTCAAATTTCTTGTCTTCCTTCTGCCTAGTATTATTTCTTCTATCCTACCTCAGTCTCAGAAGATTATAATGGAGCTGAAAATTTTCTATTACTTACTGATATTGGACTTATTATGACATCATTGCAAAATGCATTCCTTGTATGTTTGTGGTGACCCTGGTGTAAACAAACCTATCTTGATGCCAGTCATATCAAAGTATAGTACATGCATTTATGTACAGTACATGGTGCTTTATCAATATAACACATGACTGTGTTACTAGTTTATGTGTTTACTATTCTATACTTTTTATTATTTATTTTAGAGTGTACTGCTGTTTTGTTTTAAAGTTTACTATAAAATGGTTATGTGTTCTGCTGGCAACAACCTCCTATATCTCAAGTTTACCACATCTCTTGATGGCACTAAGAGGTCATATTGAGTGATTGACCTACACTACCTAGGTTTCTGTGAGTGCACGCTGTGTTATTCACATGAGGATGGAGTCACCTACGCATATATTTCTCAGAAAGTGTTCCCATTGCCATGGGGCCTGTAACTGCATTCTCATGGCTTCTGAGTGAGGTGGGAAGGGGTCAGCCCTCAGGCAAGGTTTGTGGCTGCTGAGCAAAAGCAAGCACAGGTCCCTCCTTCTGGTTTCTTTTTATGTTCTTTATGAGAGATCTGGGCATTGGTTCTGACTTTTTCATGAACTGTGAGTTCTTAGCCAGATGGTATCCCTTCCAGGCATCAGTTTCACCATCTATAAAATAGAACTCTTGGGCTGGGAGATCTATATGTTCTTCCAGCACTGACATAGTTTAAAATTCTGAGATTAAAAGCAAACCAAAAACTTTTCTCATCCCAAAGAAAAGATGCCCAAGTGATGGTATTTCCACCCATATAGAGGCATTGGGGAGGGACAGAGTTACTTGAGGTATCTATTTCCTTTTGATACATTTTAATTTTAAAATGTAGCTATCTTAATAGATTTTTCTGGTTATGAAAGTAATATGAACACAGGAAACTGTCCTCAATTTTTTGAGTAATCAAGAAAAATTCTTAAATGTAAATTATGTCATTTATCTGTCATCAGACTGACAATAACGAAAAAGTTGGTGAATGGGGAGAGTTGGTGAGGGTAGGAAAAGAGGAAATTAGGCATTTCCTCTCCGAGGATGTGTTTGTAAAGTGGTATAGCAACTTTAAGGGAAATTTGAGAGCATTCATCAAATTTAAAGTGTAGGTGGGTGCCCTGCCCCTGAGCAATTAAACTTCTGCGAATCTGTCCAGCAGAATAGCTTTCACGTGGAATGTTGCACATGGTCCACAATGATGATCCAAGTGTTCTTAGTTACAGCAAAAGCTGGAAAGTGAATTGAGTTCTGTTCAAAGTGAGGGAAGCTAGCTTATGATGCAGATGGAGACAGATGAGTCATGCCTGCTGTGGCTACACCCCTCTGCAGTGTGACTTTGCTGCCCTGAACGTCAGGGGCTGGGATCTGTTTCTCCACACACTTGAACTGGGACCAGCCTGTGATACATGAAATGCCAGTGTGGCCTTGTGTACCTCCTGGGGCTTGATCCTTAAGGGAGCTTGTGGATTCTGCCTTTACTGAGACAAGGACAGGTGCATTCATGAATGGACATTTGGGCTGTTGGTACCTTTTAGCTATCATGAATAGTGCTGCTATTAACATGTGTTTATTTGAACATGTGTTTAATTCCTTTGGATATATAACTAGAGATAAAATTGGTGAGACATACAACATGCTATGTGTCCCTTTTGAAGAAGCTACTAAACATACTCAACCCCACTGTTCCTATCAACACATAAGGGTTCCAGTTTTTCCACACTTGGTCAGCATTTGAAATTTTCCATTAAAAAATTATGGCTGCTATGGTTGGAACTTTTGTGTCTATCCAAACTTCATATGTTAAGCCTTGATCTCAATGTTATGGTATTAGGAGGTAGAACCATTGGGAGATGATTAGGTCCGGAGAGTGGGTTCCTCATGGATAGGATTGGTGTCTCTGTAGAAGAGGCTCCAGAGAGCTGCCTTATCCTTCTCACCATGGATGGACATGGTGAGAAGTGGCCATCTGTGAAAAGGGGTCCTTCATTAGACTCCACATCTGCTAGAACTTTGATCTTGTGTATCTCAACCACTACAACTGTGAGAATTAAATTTCTGTTGTTTATATCACTTAGATTATAGTATTTTGTTATAGCAGCTAGAACAGACAAAATAATAGTGGTACCTAATAGTGGTACTTTACTGTGGTTTGGACTTGAAGTTTTCCTAAATATCAATGATACTGAGTGTATCTTCATGTGACTATCAGCCATTTATATATCTTTTTTGGAAAATTTTTTACTTGACTATTTTTCAATTAGATTGTCTTTTTGTTGTTGAGTTATAAACATTATTTATATATTTTGGGTACTAAGCCCTTATCATATATATGATTTGCAAATATTTTTCCTTTAAATAGTTTCAACCTTTTGAAATTGTTCCTTGATGCCCAAAAGTTTTTTTTTAATTTTAACAAAATCAAGTTTAAATATTTTTTATTTTGTTGCTTGTGCTTCTGATGTCACAAAAAAGAACATATAACTCAGGTTTTCTTTTAAGAGTCTTGTGTGATTACCTTCTGTATTTAGATTTTTGTATATGGTAAGACTATTCTCTCTCCATTAAATGGTATTGGCACTCTGTTGAAAATTATTTGGCCACAAATAGAAGTTTATTTCTAGACTCTAAGTTCTATTCCAGTGATTTGTGTGTGTGTGTTAGTTACTTTTCTCTTGTTGCGGAGACAAAAATACCCAACACTCAAAGTTAAAAGGGGGAAAGATTTATTTGTCTTACAGTTCATAGAGGTTTCAGTGCATAATTGACTGGCTCTGAGGCAGGGTGGATGGTAGACAGGAATCTCAGAGGAGAAACAACATGGCAAGTACACAGAAGCAAAAGCAACAAGGAACTTTAAGAGCATCTTTCTGCCCCTTTTATCCCATCTAGACTACCATGATTAGGCCAGTACAAACCAATCACTCACTTGTAGGGGTTTAGTAATCTCACGACCTTAATCCCAGCATCACATATTCCCAATTCAGCCACCTCTGACCACCTGATGCTTTGGGGGGACATCCAGACCCAAACCGTAAGTGTGTCCATTCTTATGCTAGTATCAACACATTGTTTTGATCACTGTTGCTTTGAAGTGTGCTTTAATGTCAAGAAGGGTGAGTCCTTCAACCTTACTTTTTTTTAAGATTATTTTTTATATTTTAGACCCCCTGCAATTCTATGTGAATTTGAAAATCAGCTTTGCCATTTCTGCATACAAGATAATTAGAATTTTGACTGGATTTGATTAAGTCTATAAGAGTACTTTGGGTAGTATTGACATCTAAATGATATCTTCCATACATGAATATGGTATGTCTCTTTATGTCTTTTTTCATTTTCTTCAGCAATGTTTGTAGTTTTAATTTTACAAATCTTTCACTTCTTTGGTTAAATCTGGTTATGTTATTCTTTTGGATGGTATTATAAGTGGAATTTTTTTCTTAAATTCTTTTATTGATACATTTTAGGTATACAATACATTTACATTTATCATTGGGTACTTGTACCTGTACATGATGTATCTTGGTTCTTATTTTTCCCCCTTCACCCCCTCCACCTTTCCCTATTTACAAAGACTTTGTTTGCATTTTTTCCTTTACTCATAATTTTTCCTTTCCCTTCTTTCCTTTCCCCTTCCCCTCCCACTTCCCCTAAACGTGGAATTATTTTCATAATTTCTTTTTCAAACTTTTTGTTGTTAGTGTACAAAAATAGAATGTGTTAATCTTGTATGTCCTGAAAATCTGCTGAGTTTATTAGCTCTTGTAATTTTTCTGGTGAGATTTTCTTGGAATTTTTCAAATATAAGATTATGTCATCTATGAACAGAGATGGTTTTATTTCTTCCTTTGCTATTTAGATACAATTTATTTCTTTTTCTTGCTTAATTATTCTGTCTAGAACTTCTAGTACAACATTGAACAGCAGTGGTAAAAACAAGCATTTGTGTCTTTTTCCTGATCTTATGGGGGAAACTTTCAAGTCTTTTAACTTTTGCATATGATTTTAGCTATGAGCTTTTCATAGTATCCTTATATTGAGGAAATTCTTCTCCAGTTTCTGAGTGTCCTTTTTATTATGAAAGTGTTGGGCTTTGTTAGACTCTTTGTCTGCATCTGTTAAAATGATCATGTGATTCTCTCCATTCTATTAATGTCGTGTATTATATTGATTTTTTTATTGTTGTTGAACCATATTTGTACTCCCCAGGTAATTTAACAGATAAATATAGCAAAATCTATCAATCTTTTATTTTCTGAGTGTCTTAGTTACTTCCTCATTGCTGAGACAAAATACCCAACACTCACAAGTTGAAGGAAGAAAGATTTATTAAGCTCACAGTTTGTAGAGGTTTCAGTCCATAGTTGGCTGGCTCCAAGGCAGGGCAGCATGGCAGAGGGGCATCACAGAGGAGAAATAGTCCATAGCATTCAGCCAGGAGGCAGTGAAGCAGCAGAACTTCCTTTCCCTTTTCATTTCCTTCAGACTACAAGCCTATTTTTTGATGCAACCTGCACCCAGGGTAGGCCTTCCAATCATCCACACCCAGAATGATGCTAAACCCATCAGTGGATTAATCCAGTTATCACACAGCCATACACAGTACAGTAAGTCCCTGATTTATGAACAAGTTCCACTCCAGGAGAATTGTTTTTAAGTTGGATTTGTTTGTAAACTGACAAAATAAGTCATATACAGTACACCTGTGAAAGTTCACAACTCAAATGTCTGTAAGTCAGAGACTTGCTGTTTCACACACCCATGATCTAGCCACCTTCTCAAAGCCCCACAATGAGCACATGAGATTTTTTTATATCCATAACATTGAGTTCTCAATTGAACATTGTGATGAGCAAAATCTTCCTTACCTCAAAAATTATCCTCTGTAACTCACACTATCTTTGGCTCCAGTGACGCGTCCTTTTTAACAGCTGAATAGTATATTGTCGTGTTGGTATCCTATACCTTTTTGAAGCAAAATCTGTTGATAAATGTTCTCGGTGGCACTGTTGTCAGGTAGTTCCTTTAAAAGTAGCTCCTCAAAAAAAAAAGTATTCCAAGTTCTTCTTGCTCAAACAAAGAAATGGTGCCAAAAGTTGATTTTAAAGATAGATGAGGGGTAAATGAGTAAGGGAAGAAGAAACGGAAGGGTAAAGTCAAAAATAAAAATACATCGTATGTCTAGGAGACACAAGGTGGGCCACCTTGAAGAATCACTGTAGGGAACTCCTCTTGGTGTCTGCTCTTTATGTTGTTCACATCTCCTAGGAGCTCAGGAGAAGTTCTGCGTATGTCTTGGGATCTTGTAATTGATAGATCCTGCCTGCTTCTCCAGCCAGCTTTGCCATGCCCCACCTCCTATATCAGTGGCACCCAGATCTCCTTTACCATATGCATTTCTTGAAATCTTGCTTCTCATTCAACAGTGTCTTGTGAAATGCCTGCAAGTCAACTGTTCCACCTCTAGTACAGAATGAAGAAGAGCCTCTACTATAGCATAGTATGGCAATAACATGTTTTCTCAACTATTCTTCCACTGATATATATTTCCAGGTTTGTTGGGTTTTTGCCACTATGAGGAATATTGCAATAAGGGCTCTCTATATCAGTATCTATTTTATCTCTAATTGCAGTAGATGTTCAACATGCTGCTCAGTTGCTTTCTGGAGAGTCTAACACCATATGCTTCCACCAGCAGTGCCTAATATGTAGTATTCTTTTCCCTGCATTTCCACCTGCAATAGCTCTTTTTCAATGCTGCTTATTTGTAAATATAAAATAAAATTGCATTGTTATTTTCATTTTACATTTTCTTGTTTGCTTATACACTTAACCTAAATCTTTTGGTGGCCATTTGAATTTTTTTCGGGTTTTAATTCTTTTATTGGTACATTTTAGGTATACAATACGTTTACATTTATCATTGGGTGCTTGTACCTGTACATGATGTATCTTAGTTCTTATTTTTTTTCCCATTACCTGTGCATCCTTCACCCCCTCCACCCTTCCCTATTTACATAGATTTCATTTCCATTTTTTTCTTTTCTCATAATTTTTCCTTTCCTTTCTTTCCTTTCCCCTTCTCCTCCCACCGCCCCTACACCTTTGGACCTTTTCCTATTTCAAATTATCAATTATTCGTTTTAATCATTTTCATCCTTATTTACACTTTCAGTTTCTCACACTAGAGAAACTATTCAGTATTTACATATGTGTGTCCTATTTATTTCACTTAAGAGCATGGCCTCAATGTGCATCCATTTAGCTATAAATGTCTCTAGTTTGTCGTTCTTTATGGCTGAGTAGTACTTCATTTTATTTTGCATGTGTGTAAATCTATTCATTTCCTTTACCCATTTTCATATGGGATTGTTCATCCTTATTAACTTTGTTAAAATACATTGCATCTTACAGGTACAGTTTTGTTTTGTGTAACACAAATATTTTTACCCTACAGAAAATGATTTTCCTTTTTTTTCTTTTTTGGTACCGGGGATCAAACTCAGGCCCTTGCACTTGCGAGAAAAGTGGCAGAACCACTGAGCTAAATCCCCAGTGCATGATTTTCCATTTTTAAAGCATATTTTATGGCATCACTCTAAAAACCAACCAAATAATCAACCAACCAACCAAAAAATGTCTTGGTTTCTAGCATTGGTTAATAGGTTCTTTCTTGCCCTCTGGGGCCCTCTGGGGTGTCCCTGTAATACACTCTTTTTCCAAGAAAAAGAGATATTTTTTGGAAGATATTCTCATTCTCTCTCTCTCACACCTTTTAAAAAATTTTACTTGGTGCTGAGGCTTGAACTCAGGACCTCATGCATGCTAACTATATATTCTACCACTGAGCTGTGCTCCTAGCCCTCCTTATTTTGCTTTTTGCATTTATGTAATTAGTATATTTAGAATTTATTTTTATATATGGTATGAGAGTCCAATGTAATTGTTTTGCAGGTGGAGAGGCAGTTGTATCAGCACCATTCGTTAAGCAATTCTTCATTTTCCCACCAAGTTGATCTGTAAATTCTATATGATTATATATATACTGATTCATTATTCTGTTTCACACATGTGTTTATCTATTTCAACACTATGACTTACTGTGGTTTTGTCCTTTGCTTTGGTTCTTGGGCATATTCTCTTGTTGCTGCTTATCTTTTTCATAACTCTTTTTGGTGGTGGGACTGAGGATCAAACAGACTGGCTTGCATATGCTAGACAAGTGCTTGACTACTGAGCTATACCACCATCCCCTTCATAATTTTGTTATTGTTGTCATTTTGCTTTTCTTGGGGTTTATTTCTCCATACAAACTTTAAGATCATATTATCCAATAGGGGAGGAAAACCCTGTTAGGATTTTAATTCGAATTGCATAAATTTTTTAATATTGATTTTAGAATAATTGAAATTTTAATGCTAGTCTTCCCATTCAAGAAAATAATTGTGTTATATTTGTTCAATTTTTCCTTTAAATCCTCCAAAACAGTATTTATTAATTTTCTTTAAAGTTCCTGTGCTTTTCTTATTAAACATATTCTTAAATTTTTAAATATTTTTCCAAGCAAGAGTTGTTTCATTTAATATCTCATATTCACCCATCTTAAATTTTCTTACTAGAAGCTTTTTTGTTTGTTTATTTTGGCAGCAATGAGGACTAGGCACAGGACTTTTGCTATGAGCTACATCCCCAGCCCATTTACAAAGAGGATCTTACTAAGTTCCTTAATTGCTAAGGCTTGTATAAAAGTTGGGGTCTTCCTGCCTCAGTCTCCCAGAGTGCTGGGATTATAGGTGTGTACCGCCATGCCCACCTCTAGAATTTTTTTTAAAAGAAACATATTTTAAAACATAATTGATATACCAAAAATTCACTCATTTTAAGTTACAGTTCAGTGGTTTTTTCAGAAATTTTCAGAGCTGTACAAATAGCACTATAATCCAATTTGCACTTAATTCTCATTTTCCACCTCCATTCTCTGGCAGCCACTTTCTCTATAGTGCTTCATTCTTAATAGCTGCTTGAGTTTTCTACTGAAAGAAATCAGAATATGCCTCCCCAGAATATGACCAAACATTGATCGAAAGATAATGAAGATGCAAGGCAACTCTCTGCCTTCACCCTCTGCCTAAAAGCAGAACAGAGATATTTACAAAGAGAAAATGTACTCTCTTTCCCTCACTAAAAACAGAATGCAAATTCTTCTTTACAGCCTTTGGAGATAGTGCCAGAGGAATCTGGCAGCAGACTTTTCTCAGTTTTTCAAACTTTTAAAAGCTAGGACTACTTTTCCTTATCTTGTCACTTCTCTGAAATCTTTTGTTCTTTGTTAAAGATAGTATGTGAGCCAGACTACAAAGCCACTGCTTTGAGTTACTTTTCTTCTGCATTGTGTGTTCTGCACACATTAATAAACTTACACCCTGCCCCCTGCTTGTTTTTCTCTTGTTCGTCTCTTTTGTTATAGGAATGTCTGTCTCAAATACGAACTCATGTGTGTTCAGGGAAAGACATTTTTCCCCTTCACTATTTAATTATATCCTTCAAAACAGAGATCATTTTATCTGTTCCAAAAGTTTATCCAAGTTATTCCATACACTACACACACACACACACACACACACACACACACACACACACACCCGCCCCACAGTATTGAGGATTGAACTCAAGGAGCACTGAGCTACATATCCAGTCTCCTCCTGCCCTTTAACTTTCAAAATTTTTTGAAATGGAGTCTTCCTACATTGCCTAGGCTGGCCTCAAACTTGGGCTGTTCCTACCTCAGCCTCCCAAATAGCTAGGATTACAGGTTTGTGCCACTATACTCAGCTATTCCATGTTCTTACTGAATTTCGCTAAAGCCTTGAAGACAGTGCTACATAACAATGAGAACAAGTATCCATCTCATTAATGATTTTAATTAAAATATTTTAATGTTTTATAGTCTATAATATTTGCTTTTAATTTTGGTAAAATCTTATTAAGTAATTTTCCTTGGTTTCTAGAGATTTATTAAGGAAACTGATCATTTTGGTTAACTACCTTTTTGATCATATTTATTTTATTATTAATTGCATTAATGAAATCATATGGGTTTTCTCCTTTAGGTTTCCTGGCATTGAATCCCTTTTTAATTCTTGGAATAAACACTGCTTCTTGGTATACCATTCTTTTGAAACATTACTTATTTATTTGAGTAACATTTTATTTAGAATTTTTATTTCTATATTTAAAAGTGAAATTATTGCCAGAGGGAGTGGTATTCAGTAGTCCTAGCCTGTTGCTGTCCCTCCCAAAGAATTGGCTGGGACAATAGATGAATGTGAAAATTTAATTTTTATTTAAAGTAACAGAAGATAAAGGAAAAAGTGAAGAAAAAGAGAAGTGCAAAAGAGAAAAATGAAAATAGGTACCCCATGCAGGATAAGCCATTGCAAGAACAGGAAGACAGCAGTGGCCCCAAAATCAATGGTATCCATATTTTTTATCTTCTCAGATCTGGTCCATGAGAAGTTGTTCTGTGCATATATCCTGGCAGTGATTTGACAGTTTCCCATAATTGACAGGTCATGCTCAGTTGCTTAGTCTCCATTCTGGTTCTCTGTGATTGATCCTGTTGTTCACCCTCCATTTCAGTTCTTTGTAATTGACAGGTTACATCCTGTTGTCCAGCCAGCTTGCCACCTGTAACCTCCTGCCTCATTTCCCCCTGAGATACATAAATCTCCATAATTCTTTATGGATTGTTGAGGGAGTAGAGGATTTTCGTCTTCATGTAACTACTTTTTGCTGAAAGGGACTGTAGGCCCTACCTCTGACTACTTTAGGATAATATGGTTCACCAGCTGGACTGAAGGAAAACTGTCAGAAGGTAATGAAAAAAGAGTTAGTGTCTATATATTATAATGGAAGAGGGCTTGGCAAACCTGTCGGGAGCCTGTAGAGGCAAGAACAGATATTAGATAGGCTACCAGTGCCTATCTATGGTGACTCTACTTATCTGTACTCGAAGCAGAACTGAGGTCTTGATTTTTTTAATAGAAGCCTCAGATTTTCTAGAGGTTCACATAAGTAGAGTCCTAATTCTGTGACAATTTGAATGATCATTTCCCATGTAGGGCTTTTATAGCTTGTCACTGTGTCCCAAGAGGAAGGATGAGAATGGTTCCTCAGGAACCGTGAATAAGGCTACAGCCATGATGGGGAAACTTTTAGAGACTGAGTGCCCAAACTTCAACCCAAAACCCACTTATTTATCACAAAGTACCAACACTGCAATTAAATTTGAATACTGAGATTTTAGTTTAGAAAAAACAACTATTATCTGATGCTCAACTGCTAGGGCAACTTGGTTTGAATGCCAACAGAGAAGGCTCTATGTGCCCACTGCAGTATTTGTACTATAGGTTCACCACCACTGGGCTAGGATTTTGATGGGCTGGCTGCAAGGTTACCATACTTGTCTTCCTATTGGCCTTTTAACTTTCCAAAGAAACTTTAAACATCTCTGGTGTCCCTTGCAATGAATAGCAGTGACCTAGCCGGAAAGTTAGACTACCTCTATGAGTTGTACTCAGCAAGCCCCTCCTCTTATAGATTGTTGTATGGGCATGTACTACCAGAAACACATATTTGGGACATTTGACCTTTCAATTGACATATTGGAACAGGTGTAAAGAACCTCTAACTAGGGTTCCTCTTGACCTCAATTATGACTATAGATCTAGAGGAGAATTTTTCAGAGAAAGAAATTAAAACAGGATAATTGAATTTGTCCATGATATCCAGGGTCACCCAATGTTCCTAGATGCCTATAAACAGGGGCATTGTAGGTTTCCCTGGACCTCTTCAGTCTTCATCAGAGCAGGTAATGAGAGTTTTGGCTGGTCTAGCCTCTCTTTCAGAGTGGGGGCAGTTAATCTTCCAGTGCCGTGATTCAGCACATTGGCTGTATAATATTCTGAACAAGGCCTGGGCAGTGGCTTGGTACAGTCACATGCCCAGTGTCCAAATTTTTCACATTTAAAACAGGAACTCTTTCCTCAATTGTCTTTGGGGTTTCCCTTAGACACCTTAGGTGTGCTTAAGGCATTGACAATTGTGACAGCAATAATTTGGCCCTTTTTTCCTCAGCCCTTCTCCTTTCATCCCCACTTAGATCCCGATTGTTGAACACAGAAAAGGTCTTGTCCATCAGTTGGATCACAGATGTCCAAGGGCCCATCTCAAGTTTTTGTGATTTATGCAGAATGTTTGGGGCTGATTGATTAATGAAATGATGTCCCATCAATGCCTGTTCCTCCTTGGAATATGGGTCTAGTTTTGTATATTTACAAAAAACTTCTGCTAATCAGCTGTGGAAGA
Organism: Heterocephalus glaber; assembly: GCF_000247695.1. Next base: position 352,920 of record NW_004624773.1, read on the forward strand.
CAGCTGGATTTTCTTCTTTGCCCTCTCACCCTTTCATTATTAACAGATTTTTTAAAATGTGTCTTTTTATTCTGACGATAAGAGCAGTTATCATGTTAGACATCATTTTAGCCCGCCACTGGTATTATAGTCTCTGTTTGGTTCTGTCAAAGGGACAACCTCTCATTGGACATGGTGGTGCATGCCTGTAATCTCAGCACTCAGGAGGCTGAGACAGGAGGATTGATGTACGTTCAAGGCCAGCCTGGGCTACATAGTGAGTTCAAGGCCAGCTTGAACAACATAGCAAAACCTTGTCTTAAAAAAAAAAAGGGAGACAACTCCCATCAGTGCTTTGGTAATTTGTTTAAGTCAGTAGAGGTTTACATGAATTTTTGAGAGGACTTAACTCAAGTTCCATATGTTCTCTGAAAATGAAGGCTTTAGCTCTTATCTATAAGTGTGGAAAAGCTGAGAGGCCCCACAATCCATGTCTCCAAGAATAAAATACAGTGGTACCTTGGTTTGTGATAGCCAACCTGACCCACCTTGAGCCTCACCACCATTATGTGCTTGTGGTTGCACAAAGCACCCAAAACCCACATCCTGTTTGGCAGAACACTTGCTGCAGTTGCAAGATGTCCTTTTGTAGCTCACCTAGTGTGTGAAACTTCCTTTTGCCCCCCACTAACCTATCATGGTTCTGCTTCTATTAAATTCTGCTTGCTCTCCCCTTGATCCCTCCCCAACTGAAAGCATGATTTAAGAGGAAAAATCAAACCATTTCTTGGTGCTGAGAGATCTTTCCAAGCAGTAGCCTTTCTCCGTCGCCAGCTTTGAATAAACAGACTCAAATCTGACTCAGAGTATGGTGCACCTCTATAGTCCTAACTCACTCGGGTAGAACAGGTTCATGAATGTTTTTGTTTTTGAACAGTTTGGTTCACAAACAAAAGGGTTTGGCAAAATTTTGTTTCTGTTTGCAAACTCTGCGTTGGATGACAAACATAACTGTGGCCATCTTTTTCACACAAACACAAATGTAACCATCTTTTCCAGAATTGAGGAATTAATTAAGTTCATGAACCAAGGTACTACTGAGTTTTCTTTAATCCCCTTCCTTGTACTATCAGATTGGAAGAAATCAACAAATACAGTGCCCAAAGATATCTGTAAATAAATCTTTGATTCAAGGTGCTAGAGTGTTATGGATCCTGAGTCTGCATACACAATATTCTGTAGATGCCAGTGACAAATGATATAGACTACTGGGACAGGAAGTATTGCAAGGCTCATCAGAGAGATACAGACAACTATTTCTCATAATGGATAGGTGAGAAGTTTTTCTGATGCCTTATCTTTAGTTTACACTCATGTTTATAATGCTAGCAATTAGCAGTGGTCAGAAGGGAAATATGTCTCCACACATAGCAGTAATATCTGCTGGGACAAAAGTCCAGAACATCCTTTCATAAAATGTGTGCCATAAACAAAACTCACAACAAGATTCTGCAAAATGACAACTAGCACAGGCAGTCAGGCCAATCTTATCTGTATTCTCTCTTCTCTGTGTTTCACTATTTATGAGAAAATGTGGAGAAACACAAATCCTCAATAAAAACAAAGTATATCTTGTATTAAAAGCTCAAGAAACAAGCAAAATGCAACAGTCTTCAAGACACTGAATGAAACACAATGAAAGTCAGTGACCCAAGAGGTGGCAAATAAATGAGGTTGACCCTACTGTGAACCATAATTGCCAGACTTAGTTGCAGCTGAGCAGGGAGTACAGACAACTCTGCTCTTAGAAGATACAATTCAGAGTTTGGAGAAAACAAGATGTGCTGCAGTTTGCAAAATGATGCTGGAGAAGAATATCCCGAGTACTCGGCTTGGTACTTCTCAGAACCTAAGTGTGAAGAAACTACCTGTTATGACTTGTATCTAGATGTCTTCTCAAAACCTCATGTGGTCATAGGTAAGGAGTTTTGAAAGTATCTGGATTAGGGTATGTGAATGTGGATTAAGTGTATGATACTGGGAATAAGGGTGTGGATAGTGGAATCACTACCCTGGGTGTGGGTGGCATCAATCAATAGGCTTGTAGGCTGAATGAAATATTAAAGAGAGAGAGAGAGAAGGCAGGCTGCTGCTGCTGCTTGCTGCCTCTTGCTGCCACATCATGGACTATTTCTCCTCTGTGATGCCTCTCTACCATGCTGCCCTGCCTTGGAACCAGCTAATTATGGACTGAAACCTCTACAAACTGCTAGCTACAATAAACCTTTCCTCCTTTAAATTTGGGTGTCAGGTATTTTGCCTCAGCAATAAGAAAGGTCACCCAAAAAGTTGAAGAAGCCCAGAATATAGTTCATTTGAGAAAAGCTGAAAGGAGTGAGCAAAACCAGCCCAAGAGAGAATCTATAGTAGTCACAACCATCTGAAGTGCCATGGGGTGTAGAGTCACCCAAACCCTTTGGAGTTCACATCTTGCCGCAGACTGCCTTGGATGCTGGACACCGCACTACAGATTTAATGTTTGCCCTGCTAGATTTTGGACTAACTTTGGTCCCATTCCTTTCTATCCCCGTTTGGAATGGGAATGTTTATCTTGTGCCATTACATTTTTGATAGTGTTTAACTTTCTTTTCACTTGTACAGTGGCTTGTAGCTAAGAGTTTGCTTAAATCTAAGAGGAGATTGCAGATGGCCTTTTCAGCAATGCTGAAACTGTTAGGACTTTGGCAACTCTTGGAAGTGGACTAAATGCCTTTTGCATAAAGGGGTATGCATGAGTCTGGGGGAAAAGGGGAGAAATGTTATGGTTTGTGTCTAAATGTGCCCCCAAAGCATCTTATGGTCATGGGTGGGGCTTTTCAGAAATGGCTGTATTTGAGTATGTGATGCTGAGATTAAGTGTGTTTTGCTGGGATTAAGTGTGTGATGGTGGAATGAATGGTGTGTGATTATTAAATTAGTCCACTGATTGGTTTGGTATAGCTCTGGGTATGGATAATGGGAAGGCCCACCCTGGGTGTGAGTACTACCTGCCCTAAGGGCATGTAGCCTGGATAGAGTATAAGGGACAGAAAGAAGGCTATCGTAGTGGCTTATTGCTTTCCTACTTCCCTGATTGCTGTCTTGCTGCCTTCTGTCTTCTGCCTGCCATGAAGTATTTCTCCTCTGCCATGCTACCCTGCCTTGGAGCCAGCCAACTATGAACTGAAACTATAAACTGTGCTACAATAAACCTTTCCTCCTTTAACTTTGAGTGTTGGGTATTTTGTGTCAGCAATGAGAAAAGCAACTAAAATAGGGACCAAGAGATGGAGAGAAAAGAAAGGTAGGGTAGGGAAGGGAAAGCAAAAAGAATTAAGAATAGTTGTGTACATATACCAACTCTATGATGAATGTAATCATTAGATACTGCAAACATGTACTAATTTAAAAGACAAAAAAAGCATCTGTATTCAGTTCTTTCTGTTATTTTTCTTCTTCTTTTTACCTCTCTGTACCTTGAGGTCTCTGTTTTGACCTATTCATTGTCTGCCAGGAGACTTTTCTTAAGTGTTGGTCTCAGACCATAATAAACTCTTTTGTGTACTTTTCTTTGTCTCTCACTAACATGTCTTCCAGCTTCTGGAGTTACAGATGAGAAGTTAAAAGTGATTCCATTTATTTTCCTTCATAAGTTTACTCTTCCCTTCTATGTTAGTTTTCTACCACTGCTACAAAGTATCAGAGATGATCGATTTAAAAAGAGAAGTTTATTATGGCTCACAATTTCAGAAACTTCACTCCATCATTGATTGGCCCTCTTGCTTTTGGGCAAGTAGTGAGGCAGAACATCATAGTGGGAGTATGTGACAAAGCAAAGCTGCTCACTTCATGGCAGCCAGAAAGCAAAATGAGAGACAGTAAGGGGCTTGAGTCCCAATATGCCCTTTGAGAACATGTCCTTAGTGACCTAACTCCTCTCTACTGGATCATACCTCCCAAAGTTTCCACTCTCTCCTGGTAGTGCCAGAGGCTGGAGACAAAGCCTTCAATATGTGGCCTTTGAGGGATATTCATGATCTGGATTGTAGCACTTTCTGAAGTCTTGTTAATATTTCCCTTTATTCTTGGCATTCTGGAATCTCTCAAGGATATGTGTAATTGGCCCACCCAACAATTTGATGAGCTATTTTAATCTATGGACTCAGACTAGTCTTTAGGCAATAGCAGTGGCTTTCTATCACTTGTATGGAGATACGTCCTCTTTCTTTTACTCCTTCTATACCTGCTTTTACTCATAGGCTAGCTTCTCAAAGTCAGGCAAGCCCAAATCAGTGGTTTAACAATTATACTCCACACTTCAAGAATCTAGTTTTCCCCTTGGCAAAATGATTTTTAGTTGTAGTAATAATTTTAGATTGTAGTCATGATATTTTAAATTATTATTTACTTTTGTAACAGTTTGAAAAGAACAAAATATAATTTTAAAGATAGTTTTCAAATTCAGTAGAATATTCCATATATGAACTAAAATTTGCCTTTACCAATCAAAAACATTATATCTTGTGCTTTGTAAGACTGTTTCACTGTTTCAGTTTTTAAACACAGATAAAAATTCTGATGTGTCATATGAAATAACAATTGAAGCAAGTCAAGTTTCATTTCTTTTTATTTATAATCACTATGCTACCATTGTTTGGATTACACTGTGTAAATGCAAGAATATATAGTTTCACAGCAACTGGAGACAAGAACTGCATGCAGAGGAGCTGGAGCAATTCCAACCTGCTACAAACTTTAAAAGATGTGTGCCAAAACCACTGTGTGTAGCTGAGGCTGAATGTGTTGGGGACTGCAACATAACAGGAAGATTTTAAGATTAACTTCACATAAGATTAACTTCACATTGAAAGTTGATGAAGTAATTAGTAAAAATTTACTGCTTTTTGAAGCATCCATGTAAATGATTTTAAAAATCAGTAACTGTCTTCCAGTTTTGATTCCACCACATAAAGAGCTTAGAAGTCATTACTCCCTTCCTACAATGACAGAAAAGATAAACATTGTGTTTTAATTTCTCAGAAAATTGAAGTTGTAGAGTTAGCCATCACCTCATACCTGATGAGACAGGTAGATAACACTGTGTTATGAGTTTAATTGCACCCTTCCAAAAGTTATGTTAAAGCCCAACTCCCAGAACCTCAAAATGTGACCTTATTTGGAGGTACAGTTGTAGATATAATTAGTTAAGATGAAGTTATATGGGAGTGGAAGTGAGCCTTTAATCCAATATGGCTAATCTGTGTGTAAGAAAAGAGGCAAAGAGACACAGACACATGAGGAGAGAGTTCCATTGACAGTGGATCAGAGCCTGGATGCAGCTTCAAGCTAAAGACCACCGAACACTATAGGCTACCACCAGCTAGGAAAAGCAAATTCTCCCCTACAGGTTTCAGAGGAAACATGGCCCTGCTTATACCTTGACTTATGGATTTCTAGCATTCACACTTGTAAATGAATAAATATCTGTTGCTCTAAACTACCCAGTTTGTGGTACTTTTATTACTGCAACCATCCTATACACAGAGAAACACAGTCAAAGTCAGTTTACTCAGGGCACAGGCTTCTAGAGCCATGGACTAGTAGAAACATCTATATGGTATTTTAATAAATTATTGGAGGTTGCATGTAGTCTGAGTGGGAAGCTCCTGAAGGATCACAACCTTGGGCAAAGTCTCAATACTTTCACTGGTTTTATCTCCAAGAAGTTACTGGCTGTCATGGTGAAGAGCCACAAAAATTTGCATTGTGCCTTTGACAGAAGGAACAAAAAAGTAACCATTTATAAATATACTCTATATATTCTCCATAATAGTAGCCAGTTATTCAGAAAAGGATGTTGTCAGATCTTTAACTGCCCATGGCAATGATCCAGTTTTAACTCCTTCTAGGCTATCTCACCTAAGCTGGGGAGAGAAAAAGTGCTTAGAAAAAGTTGTGAAGCCTAAGGACCCTGAGATTTAATCATAAGAATATAGAATGTTTTCCCTCTCTCCTTGTCACCACACTAAGATGTATGAGTGCTGGCCAGAGGTATGTATGAGATGGATATGCAGAGGTAAGTGATTTTTAGAACCACACGCCCAAAATCTTCCAGAATGCATGGTTAAAGATTAAAAGATAGCCTATAGGGCCAAAAGTCCAAGTAAGATCAAAACACATTGCCTTAAGGAATGAATGCTCTGTCTCTCTCCTCCTCCATACTCCAATTTATCACTTAGATTGGTCCTAAGGTCAATCAGTAACAGACCATCCTAACCTTCCCCTATCCTTCCTGGTTCTATCAATAAAAAGCTACAGAAGCTTCAGTTCCGGACTGAAGACTCTTTCTTTCTGAGGAGTCTCAGTCACGGCAGTTCCTCTGGCCTTTCTGGGAGTTTGAATTGGACATTGACTTTGAATAGTCTCTCATCCTTTGCACTGTGTCATTGTTGTGAACTATGACAGTAAGGTTCCAGGATAATGTCTAGACTATGACTGAAGATCTGCAAGGCTCAGAATCTACTTAAGAGGGAGTTCTTAGGGAAATTCAAAAATAACAGAAGAATAAAAAGCAAGAATACTGGAATGTGAAGATCCTGGTAACCTTAACTATAGCAAACATTAAGCATAGCCCAACTGCAAACCAGAATAACATAAAATCTCACACTAAAAGTCAATTCACCTCCATTCAGATTACCCAATACATTATGTCTGGCTGTTATAGCTTGTATCTGGATATCCCCCTAAAACAGCCTCATGGCAGTCATAGGTTGAGTTTTTTGGAGGTAGCTGGGTCTAGGGTGTGTGAATGTGGATTAAGAGTGTGATATTGGGATTAAGGGTGTGTATTACTGTATTTGTCCACTAATTAGTTTATCACAGTTCTGGGTGTGGGTAATGGGAAGCCCCACCCTGGGTGTGGATGGCACCACCAAAAGATTTATATCCTAGATGGGGTAAAAGAGAAAGGGAGGCTTGCTTCTTGCTGCCTCCCTTTCTGCTCTGCCTCCTACCTGCTCTGCCATGAAGTGTTTCTCCTCTGTGGTGCCCCTCTGCCATGCCACCCTACCTTGGAGCCAGTGACTGTGGACTGAAAACTCCACAAACTGTGAGCTGAAGTAAACCTTTCCTCCCTTAACTTGTGAGTGTTGGGTATTTTGTCTCAGCAACAAGAAAAGTAACTAAGACATTGGCTTTCAACAACGACATAGGGCTGGGGATTTAGCTCAGTGGTTCCGGTGCCTGCCTCACAAGCACAAGGTCCCAAGTTTGATCCCCGGTACCAAAAAAACAAAACAACAAAAAAAAACACGACATAAAAATCACAAAATGTATTTGAAGAAAAGAAAACACAGTCTTAAGGGAGAAAATAACCATTAGAACCAGATCCAGATGTGACACAGATGTTCAATTAGAGAGTTGGAAATAACTTTGATTAAGATGTTAAGATCTCTACCAGAAACAAATGTAGATGACATGCAAGAAAAGGTAAGCAGAGAAATGGAGACTTTAAAAATAATCAAATAAAATGCTTGATATTTTAACATTATAAGAGAAATGACAAATGCCTTTAATGGGTAATAGATTGGATATGGCCAAAGAAAGAACAAATGATCTTAACAATAGGTCAGTAGAAACATCATAGACTGAAGTACAAAGAAAAAAAAGCAGAACACAATATCCAAGAACTCCAGGATGATTACAAAAGGTATAATGTGTCATGGGGTATCAAAAGGAGAAGAGGAAACAGTAGGAGAAATATTTGAAGGAACAGTAGCTGAAACTTTGGAAAATTAATGACAGGTAGTAAACTACAGATTCAGGAAGCTTAGAAACACCAAGCAGGGTAAATAACAAAGAATTTGTACTTGTCATACTTACATTATAGAGAACGAAAGACAAGGAAAAACCTTTAAATAATCGAAAGGAAAATAAACGCCAAAAGGAGAGGAAGAATTACAGTAGACTTCATCAGAAACCACACGAGCAAGAAGACAGTAAAGTGCCATATTTAAAATATTGAAGGAAAATTCACTCACCTAGAATATTATATCACACAAAATTATCTTTCAAAGGTAAAAGAAATATTTTTCTGAGACAAAGAGAACTCATTGACAGCAGACCTGTCCTTCAAGAAATGTTAAAGAAAGTTTTTCAGAAAGAAGGAAAATGATATAGGTCAAAAACACTGATCTATGTGAAAAGGGGAAATCATTAGAGAAAGATTAAATGAAAATCTTCCCTTTTTTTTTGGCACTGGGGATCGAACTTGGGTCTTTGTGCTTGCGTAGCAGGCAGCGAAACCACTGAGCTCAATCCCCGGCCCAAGATTAAATGAAAACAAACCAAAAATTGTGTTTTTCTTATTCTCCATTGATGTAATAAGTAAATGTTTATTGAAAGTATGAATAGTAATCTCCTGAATGAGTACAGCATAAGAAAAAAGGAAAGGAATGGCAGCAATTTTATAAGGAATGAAAGAAAGGAATCAGAAATACTTTGTTATAAAGTTGCTGGACTACTTGTGAAGCAATATACTGTTAGTTGAAAGTACATGTAAGAGTTGAGGATATGGCATACAAGTACAGTGCTTGCCTAGCATGAGCAAGACCCTGAGTTTTACCCCTAACACTGAAACACACACACACAGAACAAAAATATAAATTGTTAATGCATATCGCAAATTCTAGGACAATTGCTAATTTTTTAAAAATGATGCTGAGAGAAGAGAAAATGGGCTCATACAATATTAAAGTCACAGAAAGCAGAACAGAGCAGTTAAAGAAACAATATGAAATGGATAGGAAACAGCTATATAGTAGTATCACTCTATATTGATAATAACTTTAAATGTGAATGGTTTAAATACACAAAAGCTTGACATTTTCAGAGTAGATTAAAACACAACCAAATTATATGTCGATTATAAGGAATTCACACAAATATAACAGTATGTATAGGTAAAAAGAAGAGTGAAGAAGGGAATATGCCACAGCAAAGAACCACTTAGAGCTTCAAAGTCACAGCACTTTACCCCAGAGCACCAGGAAACAGGTCTATGCTGAAGAGAAGTGTGTATGTATGCTCACCAAAAAGCACAGGGAAGAATATTCATAACAATTATTTCTAACCACCTCAAAGTAATGCCCATCAGCAGTAGAGGGGGTGAAGACATTGTGGGTTATACTTGCAAATGAAAACACAGCCTGAGAAGGGACTGCATGGATGCTCTCGTCATGATGGAAGAAGAAGCTACAAGGGAAAGTACAGTACAATGTGGTCCAGCGGCTGGCAGAACAAAGTCAGAAAAGGGGCAACTTGGGCAGGACTGAGAGGGCTCCTGGAGGCTTGTCACATTTGATTTCTTCATCTGGGTGAGGATGCGTTCGTGGTAAACTGTGCTTAAGGTCTGCACGAATTCTATATGCCTATCACACATCATAAAGTTTAAAAAGAACAAAGTTTGGAATAGGGGAGGTCATTTGGCTGGGAGATGGTGACTCACACCCCTCCTCCATACATTCACTCCGTGAGCCCCTCGCCTCACCCCTCCCCCACCCTCCGGTCGCCTTAAGGTGCGGGGGGAAGGGTGGTTCTGAGCAGGAAGGGCCTCTTCCTTGGAGACACCTCTTGTGAGTTGAGGACTGGGGTTTGGCCGCAGCGCCCAGGTCCCTCGGGCTCCCGGTCCCAGGCAGACGGGGAAGCCACGTTGGGCGGAGCTGGCCCTCAGCAATAGGCTGGGGTCCTGCGAGCAGGCAGGCGACGCAGCCACGCGGGGCACCCCCTCCCCGGGGCTCCCTACTTTTCCGGACCTTTGTGTTCCCATTCGCGGCCCAACAAAGCTCCTTGTCCTCATTCCTGAGAGGTTGCCATGCTAGAACTGAGGCCGGGGAGCAGGACGCTCCTGCCATACAAATTAAACCGGTGGCGCGGCCGAGTTCTGCTTTAAGGCTCTGGTCTCAGCCCAAGTTTCACTCTAGCCCGAGGAAAGCCGGTGTATGGCGGGAGAGGGGGTGCTCTGCAAGCACCCAGCTTCAGAGATTCAGTTTGTGATGAGAAGAGGGAGGAAAGGCATTGTCTCTCTTCACAATTAGCGTATTTGGGGGACAGGTCATAAATACCTGTACACGGTTCAAAAATCAAGATGACTACATTTAAAAGCTTGCTTTGAAAAACTTGCTCCGCCATTCCTTCTGCAGTACTCTCTCTGTCCTTCTGCGCCCCCTATAGGCAGGTGGGTTGGGTGTCTGTTACGTGTTTACACCAATACAAAAACTAACAAAAAAGAGAAAATAGAGCATATAAGTACATTCTACTTGTGCTGTTCTCACACAAAAGCGAAAACGTGCTACACGTTGTTCTGCACCTTGCCCCCCCCCACACCTTTCTTTGTTTGTAACAACATAGCCTGGAGATTTTGCCCTGCCAGTCAGTGCCTAGAGAAGTCTCCATTCCTCTATTCTTTGGACAGTTGGTGGTGCTCCACTGTGTACTAGTGGTCTTAATCAAGACTCTGTTGGTATGAACTTGGATTGTGTGTGTGCCATTTTGTATTCTTGCAAGTGTATATGTACAGAAAACTCCGATTTTGTCATCAAAGCCTAATACTCCATGACCTTCCCACTCCAACATGACCATGTACCCAGCCTCATCTACCTGGACAGCTGTTGGAGGTCTTGTGATCCTGACTTCCTGACTCTCCCACCCTCTCCACCTGTGGGAGAGTCCAGTTGAGATAGGATAGACCATGTGCCCTGATTTACCTCCCGAGGCAGCCCCTTGGATGGGACCTGTTATAAGCCTTTTACTCTCAAGGACCAAACCATAAAAGACTCTGAGGGATCACTGCAGTCCCAGTAATTCCTAGGAGTGGTGAGATTCTTTGGAGATCCTTGGGCAGTGAGGCCCATAAGACATAGTGAGGTTCCTAACCCTGTGCATTGACCATTTGGGACTCTAGGGATGGTGGTCTGGTGTGGGATTTCTGCAAGATGCCAGAGGCTCAGGCCAAGTGTGAAGAGACAGACATGTTGGGGGGCACAGGAGGGACACACACCTGCAGGCTAGCTGGCCTTCAGCCTCTCTGGTTGATATGTGAGGCTTCTGGGTGAGGCCCCTGTGTGATGCCTTTGTCTTAGTCTGTGAGAGAAATTAATATCTTAGGCCAGTGGATAGGTTGTATGGTCCAGATTCTTATATACAACTTAAGTATGAAACCTGTTTTCTAACTCACATATGGCATTCTGTTCTTAGATCCATCACTGAAGCTGCCTGACACTTTTTTTCATTACATCCATATCTGGTACACATTTATCAATGCTGTGGTAAGCTGTACTATTATTCCCAAGTAGTTAGTGGGGCAAAGCCTCCCTGCCCTGTTGATGTGGAATGTGAACAGTAACGGGAGCTTAAAGACTATCAGTGGTTTAGTGCTCTTTCCCTCCTGCCATGAGAATAGTGCACTCAATAATGGCTGATGTTTCAGTCTTGCTTCTGGAATGAAGATGACAGACCCAGCTGAGCTGAGAGAGTCATAAATGTGAGTAAGAGTAAACTGATGTTGCTCTATGTTACTAGGTTTGTGGTCACTTGTTAGTGTAATATAACAGTTTAAGCTAACTGATGCAGGTACTATCTCTGGGCCAGGCAGTGTGTTATGCATGGGAAATACACAGTGACCTGACAGACATAGACTCTGCCCTCATGGAGGGCTAAGGAATAGATACTCCCCTGATAGGAAAGACGAGGGAGAAGCTGGTTTAGGGCAACAAAGATCAGGGTTCTGTTTTTCTTTTTCTTTTTGTTGAACTGAGGATTGAATGCAGGGCCTTCACACTGAGCAACCTACCCAGACCTTTTTATTTTTTATTTTGAGACAAAGTCTTGCTAAAGTTTCCCACCCAGGGAGGGCTCAAACTTGCTATCCTCCTACCTCAGCCTCCCAGAGTTGTAGGAATTATAGGCAGGTACCACCACACCTGACTAGGATTTCTGTTTTCAATCTGCTAAGACTGACATGACCATAGGATGTCCAAATGGAATTGTTAAGTATGTGGTTGGATATATCTGTAGCTCAGAAGGTTTAAAATGGAAATTTGGACCATTTGGAATATAGATTATCAATTAGGACCTAGGCAGTGAAGAAAGGAAGTAGTTCACACAGCCTAAGAACATTAGCCTTTTGGAAATCCAGTAAAGTCCTGGGAGGGGGTGCAGAAGTCTTGCCATAAGGCATGGAAGGGGTTTAGAAAGTTTATTTAGGCTGTTTATTTCTTAAATTAATGAAAGAGAGATCACTGATAATTGGAGAATTGGTGACACTCAGTGCACAGGACCATAATATTGATTATGGCCAAAGCAGGCTGTGAAGAATTGTGACGGACCAGCCGTCACCAGTCAAAAGGTTCCTGAATGGGGGAAAGGAGGACTGAGAAAATAAGACAAAGAGACAGAGTCGGGAGGGCTCCCAAGACTGACCAAGCAAGTTTATTTACACCTCTCTTTTATACACTCAGTGAGTTAGGTCATTAATCATGACCTTTATACAAAAAACACCTGCTTCCTTGTTTACTAGTTTTCAGAACATTCCCCCGCCCCCCCAAGGGCTACTTTGTTTCTTGAGGTTACAGAACATTCATGTTGTTTCTAAGGGAACCTCTGAAGGTAAGCATCGGAGTTGGCAAGGACCCGGTTCCCCATAACATAATCTCCTAACTATTTACAACGGAGGGTAAACTTAAAATGGAGCTTTTTTGGCTGCCACCGCTCCCCACAAAGAATTAACCCTCAATTGGCTTGTTTTTAGAAGTGAGTCTGGCTGAAGTTACGTCAGAGTCACTCACACCCAAATTCCATTCCCACAACTAAAACCTTCTGACTAGAAGGACAGTGTTCTAATTACAACTATGTATTTTGTCTATTTTGTTCCTAATTTGAGAATGCTTTGTTTTGTCTTTACAAGCCTTGTTTACATTAATTTCCATAGAAATTGCACAGTAGCTTGCCTTTACCCCAATTTATAGCCAGTAAAAGTCAGTGCCTGGGACTGGCCAGCACCTTTGCCAGTTGCAACAGCCTTTGTCTTTCTGGCACCCCACCTTCTCTCTCTTAGATCTGTCTCTTTGTGTATTTATTTCTCAGGCCTGCATCGTATCCTGGGCAGGGTACTGGAACCTAACTGCAGGGGTTTCCAGTAACTCATATTGGAGAAATCATATCCTACTGTTCTTAGAGCACTGTTTTTAAAATTGGGTCTGTATATCACCAGTGGTACACAAGCTGATTTTGGAGAACAGTGCAAAATATTTGTTATTTTATAGTTCTGTTTTCTTTTTTTTTTTTTTCTTCATCTACCTCTGCTTATGGCACGTGATACTGGTTTTCCAACATTTTCAGTGATGATATATGCATAAAAGATTTAAACAGACAGTAATTTGATTTCTAAAAAAGTTTTAATAAACGCAATTTGGTGTACAGATTTGCCACAAAGGCAGGGGGACTCAAGTTTGAGAAACCTTGCTTAAGGTAATCCTTACTTGCCTAGTATATGTAAGGCCCAGGGTTCCATCTTCAGCCTTGAAAAAAATAAAGGTAAATCCTAGTACAGTACCTGCATACAACAGATGAGAAAGGGATGGAGGTGCGGTGAAGTTAAGCAGGCTGGCCTTGGATCCAACGAGTCAGCAGTGCTGCTGGGATTCAAAACTAAGCCTGCGATGATGGTCCATACACACTGAGGCGGGTGGGGAAGGGCTTGTCAATTGAGCCAGCAGTGGGTTGGGAACGGAGAGCTCCAGGGTCCCCCTAGTGGCCAGTATCACTGAGCCCAAATGGCTCCCACCTGGGAAGGGTGTCCTTCTCCTTGGGGTAAGGTGTCTTTACTCATCCAACAGCCCTTTTTCCAGCAAGGCCAGCAAGTACTTTGACCGCTTTTTGGAAATGTCTGTGACCTTACTGATTTTAGTAATGAATAAAGGGCCAAAGTGTAAGTGAATCTGGGAGGACTTAAAACTCAGACTTCCACGCAGGAAAATATTGTATAGGAACTGGGGAGGGGTCAGTAGTGTGAATTGAACTCAGGAAATGTTGAGCTACATCCCTGCCTCTTTTTTCATTTTTTAATTTTGAGACAGGCTCTCACTAAGTTGCCCAGGCTGACCTCAAACAGGATCCAGCCTCCTCAGTTGGGGTTACAGGACTGCACCACCATGGCCAGTTTTATGAAAATTTTGACAGCTTAGAAAAGACTAAAATCAGAATGAAGAAATTTATGAAAATGAAACCATGGCCAAAATGTTCAAACTGGGGTTTTTGGTCAATAGATTGAATGACAAAATTATTCAGGAATAAGACCTAGCCAAGGCTTTATGAAAGGCAAATACTCATGGAGACTCCAGGCTCACCTGTGAAATATTTTAGGTTCAGTTTCAGATCACTGCAATAAATGAATGTCACAATATAAAGTGAGTCATTTGAATTTTGTTTCTTTGTCCATATAAAAATAATATTTACACTAAACTTTAGGTTTATTAAGTGTGTAATAAAAATATACTGGAAGGATTCAACATGTCTTTCTCTCATTTAAAAAAAAACTAATTACCGTGTAAGAATTGTACATATTTCTGTATATATAGTGTGATATTTTAATACAGTTTTTCCCCTTCTTGTATGCATCTGGTGCTTCTTCTACCAAGCCTTCTTACCTTTGTCCTATCTTACCCCTTGGATCTGGACTGGTTTTAATGACTTGCCTTTACCACAGAATCATTTTAGAAGTAACATTCTGAGGCCAGACTAGTAAGAAACTTTGAAGCGCCCATCTGGCTCTCTTGACAGGCTCACTTTATTTTATCTTGGAATGCCCTCTCTTGGAAACCAGCTGTCATAATGTGAGAGGCCTAAGCCACATGGAGATGCCACGTGTGAGTGCTCCATTCAGGAGCCTGCTAAAGGTTCCAGGCGACAGTTGGCATTAACCGCCAGCTCTGTAGCTGAACTGTCTCAGACATTGAGCCCAGCTGGATCTTGAGATGATTTACATCCCCAGCCAAAAACCACATAAGAAACCCAAGGAAAGGCAACTGAAACCAGTCAATCCACAGGTCCATTAGATGTTAATGAGTTATTGTTGTGAGACACTGCATTTTAGGAATGGATTTAAAAGCAGTAATAGGTATCTTCTGCGTAGAAAGGAACACTTCACTTTCTCTGTCTGGATCCAGTGGCAAACCCCCATTTCATTGGCCAAGAACTGATGTCCATGGAGCAAAGAAGTATAGTCTTCTTTCAAAGAGAAGTAGCAAGTATTCTGGAATTATAGTAAAAGAATAAAGTGACTGGACATAATATAAATGCAATGATGACATATATATATAAACTAGCAATAACTCTTTATAATATAAAGTGAATTAAAAAATCTTTTTATAATAAGAAAACTCAAATATCTGGAAACAACCTTGGATACTTCTAGTACCTAGTAAAATCCCCCAGGGAGGCTGTGAGAGGTTTTTGTAATGAGCTCATTGGCAGACATTGTATATTGGGAAATTTCCAGCAAAATTGCAAATAGGCATACTGATTTTGCCAGAGGACTGAAACTGTTCTTCCAAACTTTTAAAATTCTACTGTGCATGTGCTGAGGTTAGGATAAAATGATGAGGAGGGCAGTTAGACTGGTTGAACTATAAATTGAGACATTTTCCTAAGTATGTACAGAAGCTAAATAAATAAATAAAGTCAACTGCAAGTGAACAGCTGACAGAGGACAATCCTGCCAAGTCTTGCTGCTCTCAGTGCCCAGCCCAGATCTTGGCAGATGACCTCCCGGGACAGGCAGGCACCCTCAAATGCATGTTCCTTATGTAGGCTTGGTAAATCTCTCTCTCTGACCATTCTTTCCTCTAAAAATATGTTATTTAATAAACCATTGCATTCATCAGTGACATTGGGTAATGTAACGGCTTCTTAACCTTTGGGTGTGAGAGTGTAACTAAGGCTACAAATGGTCTCACTAGGGGAAACTCCTTCGTGCACAATACACACAAATTATTACACATTACTGGTTTTGACCCTATGAATCTTGTTCCTAAACCTCAAATTGAGAAAAACCTATATTTTACAGGTGTGAAGGACAAGGGGAGTAAAGAAATGGGTAAAACAAAGGTAAAAGAATTTTAGGATTGAGGAGACCCTAGCATGTCTTTGTAGTGATGGACAATAGCAAGTGGACAGGGACAAGGAGATAAGAAAGCAGATAATGATGGATGGAGCTCCGGAGGCATCGAGGGTAGGTAGGTCTTGGAGGCTAGAGGAGCCCCGGAGAAGTGAAAGGGTGCCTTTCCCCTTTAGTTAAACAGAAAGAGAACAAGGTGCAGCACAGCCAGGCTCAGATGCACACATCCACCCATGGGCACAGATACATAGGGGAGAGTATTAAGGCAGGGGGCATCACTTATCCCACACGTGTTCACTGATCGTCCACTGCATGCCCAGTAATCGTCTAGGAGCTGGTCCCTGCTCTCATGGCATTTGAACAGGGAGTAAAATTACATTAATAAATCAGACACTTTCAGACATTTCTTGTTGCTGGGAGAACTATATTGGGTGGAGAGAAAAGAGGACATGAAGAAACACTTCAAAGAAGTAGTCCAGAAAAGTCTTCCTGAGGGGTTGCTTTGCACACTGAGACTTGGGTGAGGTGAGGGAGCCAGCAGAAGAGCAGAGAGCACCAGAGTGAGGAAACAGAAGAGCAAGGACCTGAGGGGCCATGGCCTTGGTGTCTCACTCCCTACCTGCCACTACCTGCCACAATAAAGAACAGGTGCTGACAGCCAGCACTAAATGAATAAATATGGAATGGAGGACATGTGCTCTTTGCCTTTCTGGGCCTGAGCCCTGGATGCAACTCTTGCTTATCCTGTACCAGCTTCATTGGCCTCCTTACTGATCCTGGAGCTTTCTAGGCATACTCCTGCCCACAAGCCTATGTTTGGTATGCCCTTCCTCAGGGGTACCCTTCCCCAGGTGTGTTCTTCCCACAGGAGTACCCACCTCCATAGGTGCTCCTCCTCAGGTTTAGCCTTCCCGGGGGCACTTGTTTCTGTCGCCTTTTTTAAGAACTTTTCTCATCTATCACTGTGTCATGAAACTTTCTTCACTGCCTTGTTTAAAGCACAATCTCCCTTATCTATCCTATTTTAGTTTTCTCTACCTCATGTATCTATGATTTCCATGTTTATATTGCTCATTGTTCATACCTAACCATGTAAGTTGCAAGTATTTTTTAAGTACTTGAAATTAAACCAGGACCTTTGAATGAGCTACATCCCCTGTCCCATTTCCACACACTTTTTTTGAGACACAGTCTTGCTAAGTTGCCCAGGCTAGACTCAAACTTGTGACCCATCTGCCTCAGCCTCTTGCTGGTGTATTTTAAAAACCATGTTCTTTGCTATGTCTCCAAGCCTACGCCAGTGCCTGACATATCACAGGCTCTCAGTGTACCTTATCAAGAGCGGATGTCCCCTGATGAACTTCTGTAGCACAGGGACCTCCTCTCCTTTACAGTGATGTCTCAGTGTTGCTTGAACTTGGTAGCCCATCAGTCACAGCCTGAACACATCAATAATGAAAGTCTCTCCCAGGTGCATGTATTGGTAAGGAGCATTCCCTAGACAAACTACAAAGCTCTGTGTGCCATAAACAAACATTTCATTAAAGGGCAACTTCTTTGAGAATTTTACAATCTGATCAGTAATGAAATTCACAAGTACACAGTGCCAATTCCATGGGAAACCTACAAATACTGGAAACCAGGGGCAGCCCCACCCTCAGCACAGGAAGTCAGGTGCTATAATCAAACTTCCTTTTTTATCCCCTTGAGTCCTGCCTACTGCAGATGGTGTGCCAGTATTATAGATGTCAGGAAAGTCAATGGACATTCACTTCTGGAGCCTACCGTGGAGAGGGATCCATAAAACCAATCAGCTTGCAAATACAAGTCACTGGACACGTGGTCAACTCCTGAATGTATCTCCTTTTTGTTCCTTTTGTTCTCCAAAGAGCTTCCTTTGCCCCTGAGAAGAGTAGAACTCAGCAATGTTGTCTTTGCAATCAAATATTTTATCCTTTACTTATTGTTCAATGTTGTAATTTGGGGGTTAATTCCTTAAAACTTTTATATATTATTTTTCATTTCTTTGTCATTTTTATTGAGATTTTGGAAGCTATCTGGTATGGCTTGAGTACCTGTCCCCCAAAGTCTGTGTGTTAAAGGCTTAGTCCCCAGGGTGGTACTATTAGGAGATACTGTGGACCTTTACAAGGTAGAGTCTTGCAGGAAGTCCTTAGATCATTAAGGGTGTGCTCCTGAAGGAAACTATAGGACCCTGGTCTCTCAGAGTGTGCTTGCTTCTGATGCTGTAAGTCATTTGCTCTGCCATGTATTCCTGCCACAATGTTCCACGTTTGCCAGAGGCCCAAAGAAGTGGGGTTGCCTGGTCTTGGACAAAACCTCCTGAACTATAAGCTACATAAACCTTTTCTGTTTGTAGTTAATTCTCTCTGATATTTCATTATAATAGTATAAAGCCAACTAATACACTGGCTCTAACTTTATGTTCCAAACCTTCTATTAAATTTCATTTTTCAATTATCTAGGTTTGTTCTTGTTCTGAAATTATTTATTGAGAAAGTAAGTAAAATGTTGCAAGTCTAAATTTGAATTGAAAGTTTCAGTCTCAACTTCTGATAAATTCTGTCTTATTAACAGAACTCTGAGTACTGAGCATACAGCATACATAACTAATTCTGTAACAGGGAGATAGCAGGCTTGGGTGAAATTAATTCCTGATCTGAAATGGATGTACAAAATAAACCTACCATTTCCTTTCTTATCAGAAAGCAAGGAACTTTACGACAGGCTGTAACTGCACTTAGAAGCCTCACTGGAAAGGCTCCTCTGGCCAAAGATGGGACCACTGAATGATAAGAAATAAAGAAAATTTACTGTAATGAATCGAGGACAAAAAATATATAAAATTTCTTGAGTTTCTAATAGTGTTAGTTAGCTTTGTGTTACTACAATGAAATATCTTGAGGCAATTAACATATAAAGAGAAAAGATTTATTTAATTCATAATTTGAAGGTTCAAGGTTTAAAATTGGACAGGGAAGGGGCATTGGTTTGTCTCCACTGAGGATCACAGATCATGGCAGGAGTGTGTGTAAGAGTGACCTGGCACATCTTGAGCCAAAAGGATGTGGGGGAGGGGGAGAGAGACAGATGGAGACAGAGTCAGGGACAGTTTGTAGAGATGTCCCCTCATAATGATCTGAAGACCTCCTACTACTCCCCATCTATCAAAGCCCCACAGCAGAACTTTGGGGACTAACATATGGACCTTTGTGAAACACTACCAATATTCCAGCTGTAGCAATAAGAGTGTTGGAAAAGCACTGTCCACTTTTGCAATATGCTATTGTAAACTGGGTCATGGATCTAGGCAACCAGCCCCAGTGGCCACTAACTTCAAGAAGAAAGGCAATCAGAGTCATGTGCCTCCTCATGAAAGCAATATTTTGATCATCACCCAAGAAATACACACATACACACACACACACACACACACACACACACAGAGTAAATCTTCCAGTGCCTATAGCTCTCACTACCAATTCACAGAATCGCAGGAGGGGACATAATTAAATGACAACAAAGTAGTGCAGAAAACTCTACAGGGAAATCCACTTTGTTTTCCTAAACAAATAATTTGCTAAGTGATGAGATGTGTCACACATATGTGTGTGTCTATGTGTGTACGTATGTATGAGAAAGAGAGAGAAGGTTAAAAAAGACTTAACAGTTATATCAACTAACTACAGCATGTGTACATGATTCAGGTCTACAAAGCGTACTCTACAGTTGAGGGAATTTTGGCACATGCAGATGTTTGATGGTATTTAAGACTTATTATTAATATTCAAGTGTGATGATGTAATGATGATATTGTGGTTCTTTTTTTCACTCCTCACGATTGAACCTAAGGCCTTCCCACTGAGCTATATCCTCAGCCCTTTTATTTATTTATTTATTTTTATTTTTTTGGTACCAGGGATCGAACTCGGGTCCTTGTGCTTGCACAGCAGGCGGCAGAACCACTGAGCTAAATTCTATTTTTTATTTTGAGACAGTGTTTCACTGAGTCACTGAATTGCCTGGACTAGGGTCGAACTTCTGATCCTTTGGCTTCAGCCTGTCAGAGTGCTAGGATTACAGGCATATACTGCCATACCTAGTGAGTGGTTGTTTCTTGAAAATAATTTTATCCTTCAGAGATAAATGCTGAAGTATTACAGGAGGAATGACATGGTATCTGGGATTTGCTTGAAAGTAATCTATTGCAAATGAGTTCCATAGCATAGGATAAATTTTTGTAGTAGCATCAAAGATGTCAGCTAACTTTGACTTGAAAATGGTGATTGCTGGACAATTGTGTTACATGACTAAAAATATCCCTGTCATGATAACAAAAACACTTATGTAAAAAACATAGGTGTTTCAATAAAATTGTTTTATGTGGAAAAAAATGAGTTGACTGCTAACTTTTAAGAACATCTGTGATGGTTTAAAATTGAGAACAGGTATTGCAGTACAGTAACACAATTCCATTTTTAAAATGAACAATATAACATCAGCTGCCTCCAGAAGGTCCAAAGTGGGTAGGTAAGTTATTAACTTTTTCTCTATCCATCTTTGGATTGTCTCACATTTTATACTGAGCATGTATTAATTCTATAATTAACTTTTAGTCTTTCAATATTTTTATACACAAATATTGTATTAGTTTCCCATTACCGAATACCTGATATAATAAACTTAATCAGAGAAAAGATTAAATATTCTGACTCATGGTTTTGGAAGTTTCAGTCCATGAGAAATTGTCCCTGTTGCAGCAAATTATGGCAGAGCAAAACTATTCACCACATGGCTAGAAAGCTAAGGAGAAGAAAAAGAAGAAGTGGGGCTCTACAATACCATCCAAGGGCATACTGCCAAAGACCTGAAGACCTCCTGGTAGGACCCACCTCTTAAAGATTTCATCACCTCCCAAAAGTATCAAGCTGGGGACTATGCCTTCTGTACATGAGACTCTGGGGAGCATTGCAGATCCAAACTATACCACAGAGATTAATGACATTTTTGTTATTAAGAAGTTTCCTCCTAGGGCGGGGGAGGGAGAAAGTGAGAGTCAGTGTCATCGCCATCCATTGTCAGAAGGGGAGGAAACTGGAATCCAGCAGCGGCGAGCAGCAGCTGGACCAGGCACATCTGGGAATGCAAAGCCTACCTCCCCGTCCGCCACCACCTCCTCTCTTACCTGGGATCACTTCCGAAACTGCTTTGCCTTCAGCCCCTGCCTGGGCCAGAGGGATTTATTTCATGGGGATGTGTTCAAGGCAAGAGCGAATTCAGAAGGATATCGACATCGTAATCCAAAAGTCCACAGCCAAAAAGGACTGCCTGTTTGCAGATTTCAGATACTCAGACTCCACCTTTACTTTCACCTAGGTTGGCGGCCCCAAAAGTGTATCCTACTCAGTACATGTATCTGAAGACTACCCAGACAATACATATGTGTCAAGTTCAGAAAATGATGAAGATGTACTAGTTACAACAGAGCTAATTCCACTAATTTTTCATAGAATAGCAACAGAATTAAGAAAAACAAATGACATTAACTGTTGCTTATCCATAAAATCCAAACTGCAAAAGGAAAGTGGGGAGGAATGAAGACAAAATAGTACAGTGGAAGAAGATTCTGAAGGGGATAATGATTCAGAAGAATTCTATTATGGAGGACAGGTGAACTAGGATGGGGAACTGCACAAGCACCCTCAGTTGGAAGCCGATTTATCAGCGATGAGAGAGATTTATGGCCCAAATGCAGTTTCTCTCAGGGAATATGGAGCCATTGATGATGTAGATATTGATCTGCATATTGATGTGAGCTTTCTTGATGAAGAGATTGCAGTGGCTTGGGAAGTAATCCGAACAGAACCTATAATTGTCCGACTCCACTGTTCACTCACACCGTATTTAAATGGCCCAGTGCCCACAGTTGAGGTCTTTCAGATTTCCACAAAAGAGAGATTTGGATTGGGACATCAGCTGAAAAAAATCAGGCAGACATTTGTTACACAGCAGTGGAAACAAAGCAAAGCAAAGTCCAATTGCTTGCACAGTAAGAAGCTGTCAGAGAAGAAAGTGAAGTCCCTCTTGCATTTATTTTCTACCTTGCGCAGGTCGCCAAGTTATCCTCCCCCTGGTTGTGGCAAAAGCAAATCCAAACTGAAATCTGAGCAAGATGGCATCTCCAAGACACATAAGCTGCTGCGTAGGACTTGTTCCAGCACAGTCAAGGCCAACGACGTGTGCTCCGCCAAGTCACACAGGACCTTTGGTCGCTCCCTGTCCAGCGATCCCAGAGCTGAGCAGGCAATGACAACAATTAAACCGCACAAACTCATGAACCGTCCCTGCCCTGCTGCTGTTAAGCAAGAGGACTGCTTCACTCTGAAGTCGCATAAACTATTGACTCTATCTTGTTTAGGAGACCTGCGATGTGAGCACACTGCCAACTTGAAGCACACCACACCACAAACTGTTAAGCAGATCGTACTCCAGCAACCTTAGAGTGGAGGAGTTGTATGGACTGAAGAATCACAAATTGCTCAGCAAGTCTTACTCTAGCACCCCAAAGGCATCCAAAACTGAGCTTTTCAAGGAACCTACTGCGGAGGGCAGGAGGCTCTCTCTTACCTCAGGGCTTATTGGTATCTTAACACCATCTTCACCTTCACCTTCCCAGCCTGCTCCAAATGGTGCAAAATGCATTCCAATATGAGACCTCAGCTTCCTAGTGCAGACAACTGAGTTTGCTGAGCAGCAGATCCCTGTATTGAATGAGCACTGTGTGGTTTGTGATGAGCCACACGTATTTCAAAATGGCCCCATGGTTAGGCCTACTGTGTGTGAACAAGAGCTATGTGTGTTTGCTTTTCAAACCCTGGGAGTAAAGAATGAAGCTGCTGATGAAATAGTGACTGGAGCTCAGGTGGTAGATCTACTAGTGTCCATGTATAGATCTGCATTTGAATTCCTTAGAAAAGTTATCATTTTTGAGCCATATCCTTCTGTGCTAGATCCCAATGATCCTCAGATGTTGGCTTTAACCCCAGGAAGAAAAACTATGATCGAGTAATGAAAGCACTGGATAGCATAACTTCCATCAGAGAAATGACACAAGCACCATATCTGGAAGTCAAGAAGCAGATGGATAAACAGGACCCCCTTTCACATCCTCTACTGCAATGGGTTATTTCAAGTAATAGGTCACATATTGTGAAACTGCCAGTCAACAGGCAATTGAAGTTTATGCTTACCCCACACCAGTTTCTTCTTCTCAGCAGTCCACCAGCCAAAGAATCCAATTTTAGAGCTGCTAAAAAATTCTTTGGAAGCACCTTTGCCTTTCATGGTTCACACATTGAGAACTGGCACTCCATCCTGAGGAATGGTCTGGTTGTCAAGAACAAGAAGCAGAAGGTGTCAGCCAAGGATGAGCTCACTTCAAGCAGTAAAAGCAGCAGTGCATCACAGTCACAGAAAAAAGGACACCAATCCCAATTCCTGCAAAGCCATAATTTAAAGTGCATAGCCTTATGTGAAGTGATCACTTCACCTGACCTGCACAAACATGGAGAGATATGGGTCGTCCCAAACACGGATCACGTCTGCACATGGTTCTTCTTTGTCTATGAAGATGGCCAAGCAGGAGATGCAAATATTAACACGCAAGAAGGTGGCATTCACAAAGAGATCCTCCCAGTAATTGATAACCAAACTGCTACTGGTTAAAAGAGCACCATTAATTAACATGATTTGAAAGCCTTCCTCAGGTTCAAAGCTGGATTTTGAACTGAAGAAGATGACAAAATAATTTATTGTTATTATAAACAAATTTAACCCTTTGAATATGAATTTTTTTCTTAGCATTTCTAAGTATCTCATTAAATACCTAAAGAGGTATAAAATTTATCAATTGTAGGGATATGGAATCGAGTAATAATTTTTTTATTCTTTTATTGGTACATTTTAGGTATACAATAAGTTTACGTTTATCATTGGGTGCTTGTACCGGTACATGATGTATCTTAATTTTTTCCCCATTACCTGTGCCTAGTAATAAAATTAAAACAGCACTTAAATTGAAGTTTGGGTTGCATTCACAATAAACTGATTGAAAAAAACAAAACAAAAAACCCCCCAAAAAAACAAAAAAAGAAGTTTCCTGGCATTGCTTTCCTGTCAACCACTGTTGACCTTTCTTACCATAGATTGACTTCATCTTGATCTCAGACATCCTATAAATGGAAAAATACAGCATTTACTCTCTGAACCCAGCTTTTTACAATTACCATGATGGTTTTGCATGTACTCCTTCCTTTTTGTTGATAAGTTATATTCAACTGTGTAAATACATCACAGTTAATGGATTCATTCTCCTCTTGGTAGGTATTTAAGTTGTGTTCAGTTCTTGGTTATGATGAATGAGGCTGCTATGAACACTTTGCAAGCCTTTGTTGGATGCATGCCTTTATTTCTCTTGGATAAAAGACTTGAGAGTAGAATGGCTGGGTCATACAGTATATAATTAATTTTTAATAATATAATTTTAAAAATAAAGCAAAGGCTACAAGAATTACAAAAGGTAGTTCCTAGCCCAGGAATAGACAAACTTCAATTACAGAGGATGAGTACAAAAATGTGTGCCCTTCCAATCACCACCCTCAAACAAGCCCTCACTGTATAACCTCCTCATGATCCCTCAGAACTGTTATCACTCAGGACTTCTACACCTCCCAAAGCACTAATTTAGGCATCCACCTTGCCCGTATGTTCTCATTCAGGCTGTGATTCATCTGCTCCAGCAGGACCATGCAACACAACCTCTATAATTTCCCTCAACCCATCATTTGCCTTGTTCAGCTTAGATTCTGTTGTCTACTGCTGCCCTTAGACTTTTTTTTTTACTGGAATCATCTAGGCAAATTGCTGGCCTTAAATAAACCAAGGGATCTGTTTCCTTTTCTTCAATGCCTGGCCTGTGAGTTTGCTGCTGTTGCTAGGAAAGGGTCTCAAAAAACAGTGTAAATAGGTTCTATAGCAAATTTATGGCCACCCATCTCAAGTGAACCTCCAACACTGCCCAAGATCTTTGCTTGTTTGTCCTGTTCCAAAATCCACAATAACTACTTATGCTTCCTAGAATTCCCTCTCTTTCCTCCATCCCACCTCAGCAGACAGTCTTACTTCATTTTTTAGAAAAAAGGAAAATCGTGGGATGAGATATCTCATCTTGTACCAACAGGAAAGAATATGTAAAGGAAACCCAGCATCTATCCATCCATCCATGTGTACATCCACCCACAAACCTATCCACCAATATATCCACCTATCGATGTACATATCCACCTATCCAGCTACATGTCCATCCATACATTCATCTACCTATCCATCCATCCATGGTTGCACCATCCTCTCATCCACCCATCTGATTTCCTTTCATCCACTCACCCACCTTCCTCCTTTCTAGTTATGGTGTGATTGAAGACCACTCCCTGAATCTGTTTTTGGATGCCTTCCCTTCCTACCTTTTTGGGAACCACCAAGACTACTAATTCTCTTCTTTTTCTTTCTTGTACATTCAATTTTTCCTTCTCTACTTAATCCTCCCCCATAGTCTTTTATACTCTTAAGTTTCTTTCATTAAAATCTTTTCCATTACCACCATGGTCCTCTCTCTTTACCTGCCCCTTTCCAGCCAAACACTTCAAAAGTGCTTAGCCCCTTCATGCTAGCTGTGCCCCATCAGACACAGTTCTGAGTTCTAGATGACTTGTTTGAGCCAGACCGAGTACAACCACTTTCTTCTCCGTCCTAGCTCCTCCAAAACAATCAGTGCTTTTGGCTTCCCATGGTGGTCATGTACCTGCCTGCTTTCAGCTCTAGTCCTTGCCCTCGATGGACCCTGCTTCGATTCCAAGTGACTGGCCTCAGTAGACTTCATTTCTCAGGCTTCTTTGCCTAGTAAGTGGCTTCTTTTGATGGCAGAGGGAATCCCTGCTGATGGTGAAAGTGAGCTTTAGGGAGAAGCAGGGTTACCCCCCACCCAAGAATGGCTAGAGCCCCTCCTTGATCCCTGCTCCCCCTGAGAAGCCTCTGGGTGGGCATCTTTTCTACTTTTCTCCTTTTGGGAGACTTCTGCCTCAGAGGTCTGCAAAAAGGAGCAGAGCATAGAAGGATGAGGACTGGAACCATGAGCAACCAGGCTCCTGACTGATATGGAGACCAAGAGCATTGATTGCTGCATAGAGGTCAAAGTGGAGAAAGAATGTGTGCGTATTTGATTTGGCTATGCCTCATTTTCCCCTTGTCCTTGAGCCTTTGTGGTGGTGTTGACTCCTTGCCATTCCTAACCTAAGTTGCCTAACCCTGTCTTGTTTACCAGATTCATCTCTTCCAACACTGTTGTAACTAGTGCCTCATTGTGAAATTCTCTTTATTGCACAACTTGAAGTGAGCTCTCTCCTGACTTGGCAGCACCAAGTTAACTCTGGTTGCTGTGACAACTCTGTGCTCATCCTGTCACTTGCTTCTCAGGAATATTACCAGAAGGCCTCTGTCCATGACCTCTATCTCTGATGTCCAGATTGATTTGGCCATGAGGAAGTCCTGAAAGGAGATTGGGGAGGGAGGGAGATGTGTTAGTTAGCTCTCCATACCTAAGATAATTAACTTCTAGAGAGTAAAGGTTTATTTGCATTCTCAATTGTGGAGGTTTCAATCCATGATGAATTGGCACCATTCTTTTGGATCTGTAGTGAGGCAGCATGTGATAGTGGGAGCATGTGGTGAAGCAAATTACTTACATCACTGCTAGGGAGCAAAGGGAAGCAGATAGTTCTAGGGTCCCACAATCTCCTTCGAAGACATATCCTCAATGATGTGAGGACCTCCCATAAGGCCCCACTTCCCAAAAGTTCCACTACCTGACCAAGCCTTTAACAATGAACATTAGAGGGACATTCAAGATCCAAACTATGGCAGATGTAGAGGAAGATGGGATATCCTTTGGCTTCCTTTGTGGGTGCAGTGCCCCTTGCTGTGACCCCTACACATGTTTCTCCTCTGGGTTCAACTAAATTCTCCATTCCCATACCCCTCAGGATCTCATGGCTCTACTGTCACTGGCCCTAGGTTGTAGCTACATCCTGTATCCTTGGTGTCCCAGACTGTCTCATTCTGCCCTCTTATCTCCTGTTCACCAGGCTTCTTGCCTCTTATTTCCTCCTGGGTGATTTCCTCAGACTCAGTCTCTGCTGCTGCTACTGCTAGAGCCCAGAGTCAGCTCCCAAACATTAGGACACTTTTCAACAAGGTCCAATGGCTCCTTTATGGTTTTTGAGGCTAACAGACCTTTCTTGATGAAAGTAAGGTGATGGCTAGTGGAAATTGACTTTTAGTATTTTTGATGAATAATACACATAAAATAGGTTACATTAACCATTTTTAAGTGTTCAGTTGTGTGGCACTAGGTACATTCACGTTATTGCGCAGCCATTACCACTATCCATCTGCAGAAGTTTTCATCTTCCCAAACTGAAACTCTGTCTTTGTTAAGTATTAATCCTCACTTCCTCTTCCCCAGACCCTAACACCCATCATTCTACTTCTGTCTCTATGAATTTGACTACTCTACGAACCATATATGAATAGTCATAATTTTTGTCTTTTTGTGACTGTCTTGTTTTATAAAATACATTTTATTTAGTGTAATATAATTGCACTTAATACAATTAATCTAAGGTTCATATACAGCATGAGTCAGAATTTCCCTTGAATAATATTCCATGAAACTGATGATTTAAAAGATGTTCTTACTTTGCAAAATAAAAAGTTTAGAGCCTAATATCAGTTACTAAAATACTTTTGAAATTATCTTGGCCCTGAAATCATAAGATCGGGTCACCTCTGGACCACAGTATAAATCCATTTTCACTGCTCCATGTTGTGGCTTTTTGTGATTCTTGACCTCTCCAGCTCTTCTCATTCTCCATCTACTGTGTGGAAAATTATGCTTCTCATTGTTCCTCAGAACCAACCCATGTCCCCACCTCTATAGACCCATGCATCTATTCTTACTATTGTTTCCATCTGGATTGTCTGATTTTTTCCTAATTACATTAATCCCAATCCCAAAAGGTCTTATCTCCCCAGTGAGGCCCAGGGAATGAAAGCCTCATTATTTGTTTGTTTATTGTGGTGCTGAGGATTGAACCCAGGGCCTTCACACTGAACTACACTGCCAGACCTTTTTAATTTTTTGAGACAGGGTCTCTCTAATTCTCTAAGTTGTCTGGGCTGGACTTGAACTTGTGATCCTCCTGCCTCAGCTCACAGTGCTGAGATTACAGGTGTGTAATCCACCCACCATACCCTGCTCCAAGGCCTCTTTCTCAGCTGCTCCCCTCTCTGAGGTTTGACTTCTGCTGTCTGCACTTTAATCTTCCTCTCTAAGACATAAATACTTCAAGGAGAGAAGCTGTGGATGATTCTCCTCTAATCTCATTTATTCTTGGCAATGAACCCCTGAGGATGAGTGAAATACACACCCAAAACAACAACCCAAAATATGGGGACATTAAGCTTCAGTGGAGGCTGGGAGGCCTGGCATAAGAATGGTTATTTAACTTTGTGATCATAACTTGAGAAACATTGTTATACACATACTTCCAAGTCCTTGCATGGGTTCTAGCTCAAGGCACAGAGCTACATTAAGGCTACCTCCTATTTTTAGTCCTATTTTTCCTATATATAAAGGCACATATTGGGCCCTTTGAAACAGAGATATAGAGGAAAACTATTTTAAATTCTAGGTTCCCACTGGGGAGAAAAGTTCTAAGAAGTGGTGTGTCAGGTGACGCCATGTGTGATTCATAAGGTAGGATAGAAGCCTCTGAACAGGGATTCTCAGCAGCTGAGCAAAGGGCAACCTGGCCACAAATTAAGAAAAATGTTTGGGTCCCTTGACCTGTCTTCTTTGTTTTTCCAAAGGCCATAGACCTGGCTAAGTTAATGTTTCTTTTGTGGTATACACAAGGCACCCAATTACTGAGTTCCCAAAGAATACACTGAATCATGCTTATGCAACAGGCAGAAAATCTATTTCTTTAACTATCTGCTCACCATCCATACATCGCTAACCCATACTCATCCTCTAAACTACCTCTGGATTGGAGCAATATCCTCTGATCCCTTTACCCGAAACCTAGAGCTGGCCAAGGACACATTACCCTTCCTGGAGGGAACCAGCCATGTCTGAGGGGCCTGGAGAAACTTCCAGTGAGCAAACCTGAAACCCTTATTCCCCAAAGATGCCTCTCTTGCATCCCTGAGAAAAATTTATAAATTCAAGGCAAAAGTGCCTCCCCCCTGAAGAGAGGGAGAGGAGAGAATATCATATTGATAAAGGCATAAGTGGCAGGGCATTCCAAGCCTGGTGAACTGAGTTGGCAAAGGACAGTTATAGTGTGAGTCATTCAGAGAGTATCATACAGTCCTGGGCATAGAAGAGCTGGCTTCTGCCATTCTCTGATCTCAAGCTTTAGTTTTTCTGTCACTTCTACCATGTTTAATTTGTTAGAAGCAAGTAACTACATGCAGCCCACTCTCAAGGAGCAGGCAATAGCTCCACTTCTTGAAGGGAGTAGTATCAAAGAGTTTTTAAAGCTACCATAGTCCACCTATTGGCCACAAATTATATACATTTTTCTCACATGCAAAAATATGGTCACCCTACCTAATACCTGCTAGAAGTCACATCCCACTGAATCAGCTCAAGTGTCCACAATCTGTGCATCTAAACTCGGTTAGATGGGGATGATGCTCCTTGTGTATGTTTCCTTATATAGATTCTAGAGATTGGATGCTTTCAGTATGAAGGCTTGTGAATTCATAAGATAGGTAACTATGCCTCCCTGCAGCAGTCACCAAATGTACCATATAATATCCAATAGTGAGACAAGCAGAGAACATCTGTGCTAAATTTTTCTATTCAAAGGGTATGGGGAAGAGAGGCAGGCAGCAGTCACTAGTAAATAGCAATTCTGAAACCTCAATGTGCAGGTGCTGAAAGTTCCTTAATTAGGACTCATTCTGACCCTACCATTAAACTGATTCTCCATGCTCTGGGTTCCACCTTTTCTACTCTTTTTCTACTCTCTGAGCTGTCCTTTCTTTTCTGTAAAATGTAGCCAGTGTTTGCACCTGTACCGTTTCTCAGCCAGAGGTCTCTTTTCATTTTGTACCATTTCTTCCCTTTTCACTCCAACCTAGCGCTTTTTGCCAAATAATTCTTTTTAAAACACTGTGTGTCTTCTGTGAATCTCATTAAAGCCCACTCCTTTAAACAACTGTCAGACTTACAAATCTCTTTGAGTTAGCCTTTTTCTCCCTTGGGCTTTTGCTGAGACTGCTGATGAAGACAACTTTAAGCTTCTTAGAAGCCCTATTGTTTAACTGAATGCTTTGTTCTTTTTTTGAGGACTTAAAGATTTTATACCCACATCCTTAGCTTCATCATTGGGTCCTCTTTTCCTGACATGGATATGCATGTGATCTTTGCCTGCAAACCCTTTGTTAATTTCAGCATCATTTGACATCTGGAGGAGTTGGGAATTTTCAAAACCATCAAGTTCTGGTTCCTTTTTATTTAACAGAGTTTCTTTTGGCTTATCTCTCTTCTCTCACAATTTAGTATAAGCAGCAAGAAGCCAGGAGGCACCTTCAACATTCTGCCTGGAAATCTCCTTAGCCAGATCATCCAGTTCATTAGGTACATTTTCTACCTTTCACATTTCTGTAGGAAGTTTTGTACTTAATCTTCTCTCATCTCCTGCTCTGTGCCTCTAACAGAACGGGTTCCTCTCTGACTTCCTGACTTCCTTTTTGGTATGTCCAGCCTCCAGTCTCTTGTTTAAGTGGTTCTTGTCATCTATCCTTCTGCCACCTGTATTCTAGCATTAAGGTTCAGATCATACCACTTTCCTACTCCAGATCCCTGGCATTCACTCATTTAGCCTACAGATTTTACTGAGCACCTTCTCCACACAAAGTACTACAGTTGAGGATGGGGAATTCTCAGAAGGCTAAGATAGTCTTTGCCCTCATGCTCCATTGGGGGAGATAATGTAAATCAAATGATTCCAGGAGTAATGATAACATTGTAAGGGAGAGAGGGTTTATGAAGGAAACTTAGACCCATCTCTGCAGCATAATGGAGGGGTCTGTGCTCAAGGGGCTGCTGTGAGGAAAGGCTTCTCAGCAGATGTAGATTTCATTAGGAATTTTGTGAGATTCAGGAAGGTAAACAACACATAGAAAGTTCTCAATGTATGGGAAGAATATATACTACAATTAGTACAAAAGACCTGGGGACTGAGAGAATAGGGAGGCAGCACCTGCAGACAGGCTAGCGGACTCAGCAGAGATAAGTCACTTCAACTCTGCTGTCCATGCTGGCACATGGGTAAATATGTGCATTAAGTCACCACTGCTATATGGCATCACTGTGTGTTGGGGAAACAAGAGAGAATGTATCTTGTAAGTTTTCCAACCTCAAGTAACTTACAGTCTAATGGAAGAAACAGGTAAATAAAGGAATAAGAGAATATCTAACTAATATACACAATAAGTGTCATGAAGGAAGTAAAACAGGGTGATGTGATAGAGGTGTGGCTGAGGAACACCCTTAGACTGTATGACTTGGAATAGTTTGTCTAAGGCTCTGCATCAGATATTTAAGATTTGATAGCTGATGGAGTAGCTGCCCTGTAAAAGCTGAGGCTGGAGCAAGCTGCATGCACTACAAAGAGGGACAGGTGGCTGAAGGTCAAGTAGAGAGAGCCCTTAAAAGAAGCGAGGCTTGGAAGGACAGGTGTATAAAGGGCCTTCCAGGTAAAAGGAGTCACATGGACAAAGGCTGGCAGCCAAGAACCAATGTGTGGATTTAGCATTCCTCATATTTTCTCATCCTCTCCTTGGCCCAGAGAAGACAGATGTCTGATCAAATTCTCTAGGGGAGGGGTCAGTGCTCCCGGACTAAGTGCAAGGGTGAGTGGAGAAGGGGAATTACCTAGAGGAAAATCTCTGTGGAGAGGTGAGAAGGGCACTGGGCAGGTAGAAACCCAGGACTACTACACAATTTTCTTGGACAGATGAATTAAATTTTCCAGATATTCAAAATTATTGGCACTACTTCAAAACCCTGAGTATTCTTACTATCCTACACCCCCTGCCCCCCAAACCCCTCGCTTATGGAAAGTGAAATCAGGACTTCCTGCAGGCTATGCACGTGCTCTGCCCCTGGGCTACTCCACCAACCCTGGCCCAGGGATTCTTGAAAGCTGCAAAGCAAGTCCACTTGCTAATTCACAATGAATTCAGGGCCGCAAGAGAGAGTGAGTGGAGCGCCCAGCCAGGATTAATCAGCCAGGGCTACCCTCCCCACCCCCACCCAGTGTGACTTTCACCCGCCCTGTGCCCCTCCCTCGCGGGCACTGCCCTCAGCCTTGGGCCAAGCTCTCAAGGGGCGGGTCTCACCTCCTCTCTGCCCAGGACTGTTCTGCGCCTCCTCCAGACCCAGGAGTGCAGCTCACAGAGGTTCAGTCCCACCGCAGCACCTGCACTCCCTGCACCTGGTAAGTCCCGGCATGCCCCGAGAGCAGCTGGAGGCCCTTCGGGAAGCAGGCCGTCCTAGTAGGAGCCTATGCAGGCACTGGGCGAATGTCCCACCGCGAGGGTTCCAAGCGGGACCTGCGAGCCTTGCCGTAGGGACGCTGGGCTTGGAATCTGGCTCCAGAGTTGGTGGAGCAGTCGAGCCTCAGCCTGGCCACGGGGTCGGCCTGGACGACCCAGACACCAAGGCTGGGACGGGAAAGGATCGCGTCGGGCTAGTAAGGCCCTTTACTGAGCCTGCACCGTTCTGCGGGGAGGGTGTTAGTGGCCTAGTTTACAGAAGAGAAACCCGAGACTCGGGGAGAAAGGGATATGAGGAAGGCGAAGGGGACTGTCCCTGGCGGAAGGACAACCTGTCCCCTGGACCATTTGTTTACTTTGCAAAGCCCCGCACTCCATTCTCTCTCAGGACTGAGAAAGTCTCCACTGATTGGTCAAATGTGGGGGCCTGACAGGAGGCCAGGCGCTTGGTGATTGGAGAGGTAGGTAGTCCCAGAGCTGCTCTGGGGCCGGGCAGGCATCCAGAGCTCTCTGCCCCCGCCATCCCTGCTGTGTAGGAAGAGGCCCAACCTCCACTTGTTTCCCCTGTCCCGCTACTGAAAGCCAGTCTCCCCAGACGCGGGAGGGTGGGTGAAGGTGGAGGACTTCTTCCCAGGCACTCATTTGCCACCTAAGTTGGAAGAATCTCCCCTCTGTGCAGGCGGTAACAGAATTCAAGTAATCGCGGGGTTAAGAGGCATGGGTTCTAGCAACTGATGACTTTGTTACTCCCTATTCCCCCACTTCTCCTTGACATAGGGTAAGTATCTTCAGTTCTGAACTTTGATTTCTTGTCTATAAAATTGGGAGGGGTGAAAGTTTATAGTGTGATCTCCCAAGGTTGCTTGCGAATTACATGAGTTGGCATCTGGCACTCCGTGAACGTGGGCTCTGTCATTCCTACTAGTATTAACTCTTACAGCAATTTTGGGGAGGCAACACTATAACATCCCTTATAAAAACAAAGAAATTGAGGGCCGGGGATGCTATGATTCGCCCAGGGCTGAAGTCTACAGGCTCAGGGGCCTGGCCACTGTACCTTAGCTTGTCTCCTCTGCCCAGGTGTGGGAGTGACAGTGGGTAGAGCATGACCCCAATGCGGGCCGTAGCTCAGGGAGGGACAAAGCATCCACCCTTCTGGGTGCCAGGCCAAACAGATTGATTTCTAGAGAGGGGTCAGCTTTGGGGCCTCCAGGGGCAGCTGGAGGAATGGGACACCCTATGGCTGAATGCCCAGTTGCCCTTGCTCCACCACTAAAGCTGCATTCCTCCTAGGGCTCCAGGACCACAGCAAGAGAACAGATGGCCTCCATGGGCTGTTCCTGCAGCAGAAACCAGAGAGGAGGGGCTGGAAATTGGGTCCTGGAACCAGGTCTGGGCTGGGGTCTTAGGATAGGAGGCTGTGAAGCCATGACAGTCACAGCAATCTCTCAGCACCTCCAAGCACCACCAGGTGCCTCTGCAACCCGGGAAGGAGGCAAGGCTGGAAGGCCCTTCCCCTGGCTCCTCCACCTCCCGCACCTGCTCTTTCTGGGACCAAAGGCCAGAACTGGCCCTTTGAGCACATGTCCCTGCTGAGCTCAGCTTCCCAGGACTATGACAATGGCCTCGCCAGGGCCTATCTTGATACCCTGACTCTGCTTCTCTGCAGCCAAAGGGTTTGGGAATGGAGAAGATGGGGAGGGGAATCCTTTACTTTTCTGCAAATAAAATATGTTCAGTATACAAAATTAAGAAATGAATAAATAAAAGAATATCCTGGTAAGAGGAAAAATACATATTACAGTGATCAGAAAACCCTGACCTGAAAACCTCTACCCAGTGACTTTTAACATTTTAGCATAAGTCCTTCCAGGCTTTTAAAGTGCAAATAAACATACACAGGCAGGCACACACGTGCACATTTATGCCTTACAAAGTTAGAGTGGTTTATTAGCTGTTGTAATGTTTTGGCTCATATATTCCCAGATAGAAACAGTATATTGCCATTGGTAACTGCATGGCTCACACAGTGTGAACATACCATAATATAAAAATGCACATGTCTGTAATTTGCTTGTCTGCACATAATTTAGAAGTGAAATTGCTGGGTCAGAAGAAATGAACCATTTTTTAGAATTTTTAGATTTATTGCCAAATTTTTCTCCAGAGAGTTTATCTCAATTTATTGTCCGTTTTCTCATAAAATAGCTTACGCTAGATATTGAAATTATTTTCAGCATCTGCTAATTGCATAGGTGAAATAAACTCTTGGTTTTATCTTTGTATTTCTTTCATTCTTTGTGACTGAACATGTTCTTACTTATATATTGAGTAAGGTTTTTTTGGCAAATTGTTTCAAGGACATGTAAAATCTTCATGTAATGTATACATTAGTATACATTGCACTTTTAATGTTGGCCTTGTAAAGCCATTAATATTTTCTAATATTCTAATATTTTCTTATATTTGATCTTTTTCTCCCATTAAGTTTATTGGTACATTTTAGGTATAAAATACAGTTACATTCATCATTGGGATCTTGTACCATTACATAAGTATCTTGGTTCTTACTTTTTCCCTTTCCCCTGCCCTCCCTTCACCCCCTCCACCCTTCCCTTTTTGCAAAGACTTTGTTTCCATTTTTTTCCTTTTCTCATATTTTTTCTTTTCCCTT